>JAPDDL010001526.1:0-24342 GCA_027422435.1 Schizopygopsis pylzovi | reverse complement strand
GCATGATTGAGTTACAACAACTTTTATTCCCATGGCGAGACGTCGAAATGTGTGATGCCGCCAAGGACACGCCCTTTAACGAAAACTCTAGATCTTCGCAATTTAACATCACAAAGACCTTTAGGTTAGACTGACCTAAATATTATTTTGATGTCATTAAATCTCTAGGAGGAGTTGTTACAGACTAAAACATGTCACTTCCTGTTGCCAGCAGGTGGCGCTATGACTATAACTGAATATGGACATTAGATCTCTTCATATCAGGAGTCTTATCAAACGTGTGAAGTTTGGTGTAGATCGGACATAGCATGCCTGAGTTATAACAACTTCCTGTTTCATGGCGAAACATCAAAATTTGACAGGACGCCACGGACACGCCCTCCGATGAAAACTCTAGATCTTCGCAATTTAACGTCACAAAGGGCTTTAGATTGCAATGACCATTTTGTTGTTCATCCGAATAAATCTCTGGGAGGAGTTCGATAAAGTATGACAACTGAAATTGGCAAAAATGACACAAAATATGACGACAAAATTCAAAATAGCCGACTTCCAGTTTGGTTTCTGATTTCGTACCAAGACACTTTTTTGTAGGTATTGTTATGTTACATGAGTGTACCGATTTTCGTACATGTACGTGAAACGTAGCTCGAGGCGCACTCCGCTGAATATTTATAGGTGGCGCTGTCGAGCCATTTTGCCACACCTACTCCTGAAACCCATATCAGACGTACATTTTCACCAGTTTTGATGCGTGTGCAAAGTTTCCTGACTTTTTGAGCATGTTTAGGCCCTCTAAAATGCGATTAAGTTTGGAGAAGAAGAATAATAATAATAATTAAAGCTGCAAGCAGCGATGGAAGGGACCTCGCACCCGGCACCGCCGACAGGTGGCTTCAGAATGACAGGGAACAGTGAGCAATATGCATTTAAAAAGGCAAATATAGAGGAATACGTCAAAGTCATTTATAAGTGCCAAACCTGCTGCCAGCTGGTGGCGCTATGTCCATAACTGAAATTGGCATTTGATGTCTTCAAACCAGTACTATTATCAAACATTGAAATTTGGTGCAGATTGAATATGGTATGTTTGAGTTAGTGTAAAGCCTGGCATATCCTGTTGTCAACAGGTGGCGCTATGATTACATCTGAATATTGCCATTTAGATGTCTTCAGCCAGGACTCTCACCAAATATATGAAGTTTGGTGCAGATTGGACATTGCATGTTTAAGTTAGTGTAAAACAAGCAATTTCCTTTAGCCAGCAGGTGGCGCAATGTCTATAACTAAACATTAGCACGTAGATGTCTTCAGGCCATGGCTCTTATCAACCATGTGAAGTTTGGGGCAGATCGGACATTTTATGGCTGAGTAACAACAGCTTCTATTCCCATGGCGAGATATCGAATTTTGTCACGCTGCCATGGACACGCCCATTAGCGAAAGCTCAAGCTCTTTGCAATTTAACATCACAAAGGCCTTTAGATTAGACTGAACTAAAAATTATGTTGATGTCATTACATTTCTAGGAGGAGTTAGTTGCAGAGTAAAACATATCACTTCCTGTTGCCAGCAGGTGGCGCTATTAATTTATATGAATGTGGTCCCCTAGATCTCTTCAGGTCAGGAGTCTTATCAAACGTGTGAAGTTTGGTGTAGATCGGACATAGCATGCCTGAGATATAACAACTTCCTGTTTCATGGCGAAACATCAAAATTTGACAGGACGCCACGGACACGCCCTCCGATGAAAACTCTAGATCTTCGCAATTTAACGTCACAAAGGGCTTTAGATTACACTGACCAATTTTGGTGTTCATCTGAATAAATCTCTGGGAGGAGTTCGTTAAAGTATGACACCTGAAAATGGCAAAAATGACACAAAATATGACGAGAAAATTCAAAATAGCCGACTTCCTGTTGGGCTTCTGATTTCGTACCTAGAGACTTTTTTGTAGGTATTGTTAAGTTACATAAGTGTACCGATTTTCGTACATGTACGTGAAACGTAGCTCGAGGCGCACTCCGCTGAATATTTATAGGTGGCGCTGTCGAGCCATTTTGCCACACCTACTTCTGAAACCCATATCAGACGTAAATTTTCACCAGTTCTGACGCGTGTGCAAAGTTTCCTGACTTTTCGAGCATGTTTAGGCCCTCTAAAATGCGATTAAGTTTGGAGAAGAAGAAGAAGAAGAAGAAGAATAATAAGAATAATAAACGGAGCAGATTCAATAGGGTCCTCGCACCATCGGTGCTCGGTCCCTAATTAAAGCTGCAAGCAGCGATGGAAGGGACCTCGCACCCGGCTCACCGCCGACCGGTGGCTTCAGAAAGACAGGGAACGGTGAGCAATATGCATTTAAAAAGGCAAATATAGAGGAATATGTCAAAGTCATTTATATGTGCCAAACCTGCTGCCAGCTGGTGGCGCTATGTCCATAACTGAACATTAACATATAGATGTCTTCAGGCTAGCACCTTTATCGAACATATGAAGTTTGTTGCAGATTGAACATAGTATGTTTTAGTTAGTTTAAAGCCGGACACATCCTGTTGTCAACAGATGGCGCTATGGATACATCTGAATATTGGCCTTTAAATGTCTTCAGGGCAGGCCTCTTACCAAATATGTGAAGTTTGGTGCAGATTAGACATAGAATGCTTACGTTAGTGTAAAACAATAATTTTCCTATTGCCAGAAGGTGGCGCTATGTCTATAACTAAACATTGGCACGTATGTGTCTTCAGGCCATGGCTCTTATCAAATATGTGAAGTTTGGGGCAAATCGGACATGTTATGGCTGAGTAAAGACAGATTATATTCCAATGGCAAGACATCCAAATTTGTCACGTCGCCATGGACACGCCCATTAGCGAAAACTCAAGCTCTTCGCAATTTAACATCACAAAGGCCTTTAGAGTAGACTGACCTAAATATTATGTTGATGTGATTAAATCTCTAGGAGGAGTTAGTTACAGAGTAAAACATATCACTTCCTGTTGCCAGCAGGTGGCGCTATGAATTTATATGAGTATGGTCACTTAGATCTATTCAGGTCAGGAGTCTTATCAAACATGTGAAGTTTGGTGCAGATTGGATAATGCATGTTTAAGTTGGTGTAAAACAAGTAATTTCCTGTAGCCACCAGGTGGCGCTATGTCTGTAACTAAACATTGGCATGTAGATGTCTTCAGATCAATACTTTTATCAAACATATGAAGTTTGGTGCAGATTGAACATGGTATGTTTGAGTTAGTGTAAAGCATGATATATCCTGTTGTCAGCAGGTGGCGCTATGATTATATGTGATTTTTGGCCTTTAGGTGTTTTCAGGCCAGGACTCTTACCAAATATGTGAAGTTTGGTGCAGATTGGACATTGCATGTTTAAGATAGTGTAAAATAAGTAATTTCCTGTTGCCAGCAGGTGGCGCTCTAATTATAATGAAATATTCGTATTTAGATGTGTTCAGGCCTGGATTCTAATCGAACGTGTGAAGTCTGGGGCAGATCGGACATTGTATGGCTGAGTTACAACAACTTTTATTCCCATGGCGAGACATCGAAATTTGTGATGCCGCCATGGACACGCCCTTTAACGAAAACTCTAGATCTTCGCAATTTAACATCACAAAGACCTTTAGGTTAGACTGACCTAAATATTATGTTGATGTCATTAAATCTCTAGGAGGAGTTAGTTACAGAGTAAAACATGTCACTTCCTGTTGCCAGCAGGTGGCGCTATGACTATAACTGAATATGGTCACTTAGATCTCTTCAGGTCAGGATTCTTACCAAACATGTGAAGTTTGGTGTAGATCGGACATAGCATGCCTGAGTTATAACAACTTCCTGTTTCATGGCGAAACATCAAAATTTGACAGGACGCCACGGACACGCCCTCCGATGAAAACTCTAGATCTTCGCAATTTAACGTCACAAAGGGCTTTAGATTACACGGACCAATTTTGGTGTTCATCCGAATAAATCTCTGGGAGGAGTTCGTTAAAGTATGACACCTGAAAATGGCAAAAATGACACAAAATATGACGAGAAAATTCAAAATAGCCGACTTCCTGTTGGGTTTCTGATTTCGTACCTGGAGACTTTTTTGTAGGTATTGTTAAGTTACATAAGTGTACCGATTTTCGTACATGTACGTGAAACGTAGCTCGAGGCGCACTCCGCTGAATATTTATAGGTGGCGCTGTCGAGCCATTTTGCCACACCTACTTCTGAAACCCATATCAGACGTAAATTTTCACCAGTTCTGACACGTGTGCAAAGTTTCCTGACTTTTCGAGCATGTTTAGGCCCTCTAAAATGCGATTAAGTTTGGAGAAGAAGAAGAAGAAGAAGAAGAAGAAGAAGAAGAATAAGAATAATAAACGGAGCAGATTCAATAGGGTCCTCGCACCATCGGTGCTCGGTCCCTAATAATAAACGGAGCAGATTCAATAGGGTCCTCTGCACCATCGGTGCTCGGTCCCTAATTAAAGCTGCAAGCAGCGATGGAAGGGACCTCGCACCCGGCTCACCGCCGACCGGTGGCTTCAGAAAGACAGGGAACGGTGAGCAATATGCATTTAAAAAGGCAAATATAGAGGAATATGTCAAAGTCATTTATATGTGCCAAACCTGCTGCCAGCTGGTGGCGCTATGTCCATGACTGAACATTAACATATAGATGTCTTCAGGCTAGCACCTTTATCGAACATATGAAGTTTGGTGCAGATTGAACATAGTATGTTTGAGTTAGTTTAAAGCCTGACACATCCTGTTGTCAACAGGTGGCGCTATGATTATATCTGAATATTGGCCTTTAAATGTCTTCAGGGCAGGACTCTTACCAAATATGTGAAGTTTGGTGCAGATTGGACATTGCATGTTCATGTCAGTGTAAAAGAAGTAATTTCCTGTTGCCAGCAGGTGGCGCTCTGATTATAATGGAATATTCGTATTTAGATGTGTTCAGGCCTGGATTCTTATCGAACCTGTGAAGTCTGGGGCAGATCGGACATTGTATGGCTGAGTTACAACAACTTTTATTCCCATGGCGAGACATCGAAATTTGTGATGCCACCATGGACACGCCCATTAGCGAAATCTCAAGCTCTTTGCAATTTAACATCACTAAGGCCTTTAGGTTAGACTGACCTATATATTATGTTGATGTCATTAAATCTCTAGGAGGAGTTAGTTACAGAGTAAAACATATCACTTCCTGTTGCCAGCAGGTGGCGCTATGAATTTATATGAATATGGTCACTTAGATCTCTTCAGGTCAGGAGTCTTACCAAATATGTGAAGTTTGGTGCAGATTGGACATTGCATGTTTAAGTTAGTGTAAATCAAGTCATTTCCTGTGGCCAGCAGGTGGCGCTCTGATTATAATGGAATATTCGTATTTAGATGTGTTCAGGCCTGGATTCTTATCGAACGTGTGAAGTCTGGGGCAGATCGGTTATTGCATGATTGAGTTACAACAACTTTTATTCCCATGGCGAGACGTCGAAATTTGTGATGCCGCCAAGGACACGCCCTTTAACGAAAACTCTAGATCTTCGCAATTTAACATCACAAAGACCTTTAGGTTAGACTGACCTAAATATTATTTTGATGTCATTAAATCTCTAGGAGGAGTTAGTTACAGACTAAAACATGTCACTTCCTGTTGCCAGCAGGTGGCGCTATGACTATAACTGAATATGGACACTTAGATCTCTTCATATCAGGAGTCTTATCAAACGTGTGAAGTTTGGTGTAGATCGGACATAGCATGCCTGAGTTATAACAACTTCCTGTTTCATGGCGAAACATCAAAATTTGACAGGACGCCACGGACACGCCCTCCGATGAAAACTCTAGATCTTCGCAATTTAACGTCACAAAGGGCTTTAGATTGCAATGACCAATTTTGTTGTTCATCCGAATAAATCTCTGGGAGGAGTTCGATAAAGTATGACAACTGAAATTGGCAAAAATGACACAAAATATGACGACAAAATTCAAAATAGCCGACTTCCTGTTTGGTTTCTGATTTCGTACCAAGACACTTTTTTGTAGGTATTGTTATGTTACATGAGTGTACCGATTTTCGTACATGTACGTGAAACGTAGCTCGAGGCGCACTCCGCTGAATATTTATAGGTGGCGCTGTCGAGCCATTTTGCCACACCTACTTCTGAAACCCATATCAGACGTAAATTTTCACCAGTTCTGACGCGTGTGCAAAGTTTCCTGACTTTTCGAGCATGTTTAGGCCCTCTAAAATGCGATTAAGTTTGGAGAGGAAGAAGAATAATAATAATAATTAAAGCTGCAAGCAGCGATGGAAGGGACCTCGCACCCAGCACCGCCAACCGGTGGCTTCAGAAAGACAGGGAACGGTAAGCAATATGCATTTAAAAAGGTAAATATAGAGGAACGTGTCATAGTCATTTATATGTGTCAAACCTGCTGCCAGCTGGTGGCGCTATCTCCATAACTGAACATTGGCATGTAGATGTCTTCATCCAGTACTTTTAAAAAACATATAAAGTTTGTTGCAGATTGGGCATTGCATGTTTTAGTTCGTGTAAAACAAGTAATATCCTGTTGCCAGCAGGTGGCGCTATGTCTATAACTGAACATTGTCACGTAGATGTCTTCAGGCCATGGCTCTTATCAAACGTGTGAAGTTTGGTGCAGATTGGACAATGCATGTTTAAGTTGGTGTAAAACAAGTAATTTCCTGTAGCCACCAGGTGGCGCTATGTCTATAACTAAACATTGGCATGTAGATGTCTTCAGACCAATACTTTTATCAAACATATGAAGTTTGGTGCAGTTGAACATGGTATGTTTGAGTTAGTGTAAAGCATGATATATCCTGTTGTCAGCAGGTGGCGCTATGATTATATCTGATTTTTGGCCTTTAGGTGTTTTCAGGCCAGGACTCTTACCAAATATGTGAAGTTTGGTCCAGATTGGACATTACATGTTTAAGATAGTGTAAAAGAAGTCATTTCCTGTTGCCAGCAGGTGGCGCTCTAATTATAATGAAATATTCGTATTTAGATGTGTACAGGCCTGGATTCTTATCGAACGTTTGAAGTCTGGGGCAGATCGGACATTGTATGGCTGAGTTACAACAACTTTTATTCCCATGGCGAGACATCGAAATTTGTGATGCCGCCATGGACACGCCCTTTAACGAAAACTCTAGATCTTCGCAATTTAACATCACAAAGGCCTTTAGGTTAGACTGATCTAAATATTATGTTGATGTCATTAAATCTCTAGGAGGAGTTAGTTACAGAGTAAAACATGTCACTTCCTGTAGCCAGCAGGTGGCGCTATGACTATAACTGAATATGGTCACTTAGATCTCTTCAGGTCAGCATTCTTATCAAACATGTGAAGTTTGGTGTAGATCGGACATAGCATGCCTGAGATATAACAACTTCCTCTTTCATGGCGAAACATCAAGATTTGACAGGACGCCACGGACACGCCCTCCGATGAAAACTCTAGATCTTCGCAATTTAACGTCACAAAGGGCTTTAGATTACAATGACCAATTTTGGTGTTCATCCGAATAAATCTCTGGGAGGAGTTCGTTAAAGTATGACACCTGAAAATGGCAAAAATGACACAAAATATGACGAGAAAATTCAAAATAGCCGACTTCCTGTTGGGTTTCTGATTTCGTACCTGGAGACTTTTTTGTAGGTATTGTTAAGTTACATAAGTGTACCGATTTTCGTACATGTACGTGAAACGTAGCTCGAGGCGCACTCCGCTGAATATTTATAGGTGGCGCTGTCGAGCCATTTTGCCACACCTACTTCTGAAACCCATATCAGACGTAAATTTTCACCAGTTCTGACACGTGTGCAAAGTTTCCTGACTTTTCGAGCATGTTTAGGCCCTCTAATATGCGATTAAGTTTGGAGAAGAAGAAGAAGAAGAAGAAGAATAAGAATAATTAAAGCTGCAAGCAGCGATGGAAGGGACCTCGCACCCGGCTCACCGCCGACCGGTGGCTTCAGAAAGACAGGGAACGGTGAGCAATATGCATTTAAAAAGGCAAATATAGAGGAATATGTCAAAGTCATTTATATGTGCCAAACCTGCTGCCAGCTGGTGGCGCTATGTCCATGACTGAACATTAACATATAGATGTCTTCAGGCTAGCACCTTTATCGAACATATGAAGTTTGGTGCAGATTGAACATAGTATGTTTGAGTTAGTTTAAAGCCTGACACATCCTGTTGTCAACAGGTGGCGCTATGATTATATCTGAATATTGGCCTTTAAATGTCTTCAGGGCAGGACTCTTACCAAATATGTGAAGTTTGGTGCAGATTGGACATTGCATGTTCATGTCAGTGTAAAAGAAGTAATTTCCTGTTGCCAGCAGGTGGCGCTCTGATTATAATGGAATATTCGTATTTAGATGTGTTCAGGCCTGGATTCTTATCGAACGTGTGAAGTCTGGGGCAGATCGGACATTGTATGGCTGAGTTACAACAACTTTTATTCCATGGCGAGACATCGAAATTTGTGATGCCACCATGGACACGCCCATTAGCGAAATCTCAAGCTCTTTGCAATTTAACATCACTAAGGCCTTTAGGTTAGACTGACCTATATATTATGTTGATGTCATTAAATCTCTAGGAGGAGTTAGTTACAGAGTAAAACATATCACTTCCTGTTGCCAGCAGGTGGCGCTATGAATTTATATGAATATGGTCACTTAGATCTCTTCAGGTCAGGAGTCTTACCAAATATGTGAAGTTTGGTGCAGATTGGACATTGCATGTTTAAGTTAGTGTAAATCAAGTCATTTCCTGTGGCCAGCAGGTGGCGCTCTGATTATAATGGAATATTCGTATTTAGATGTGTTCAGGCCTGGATTCTTATCGAACGTGTGAAGTCTGGGGCAGATCGGTTATTGCATGATTGAGTTACAACAACTTTTATTCCCATGGCGAGATGTCGAAATGTGTGATGCCGCCAAGGACACGCCCTTTAACGAAAACTCTAGATCTTCGCAATTTAACATCACAAAGACCTTTAGGTTAGACTGACCTAAATATTATTTTGATGTCATTAAATCTCTAGGAGGAGTTAGTTACAGACTAAAACATGTCACTTCCTGTTGCCAGCAGGTGGCGCTATGACTATAACTGAATATGGACACTTAGATCTCTTCATATCAGGAGTCTTATCAAACGTGTGAAGTTTGGTGTAGATCGGACATAGCATGCCTGAGTTATAACAACTTCCTGTTTCATGGCGAAACATCAAAATTTGACAGGACGCCACGGACACGCCCTCCGATGAAAACTCTAGATCTTCGCAATTTAACGTCACAAAGGGCTTTAGATAGCAATGACCAATTTTGTTGTTCATCCGAATAAATCTCTGGGAGGAGTTCGATAAAGTATGACAACTGAAATTGGCAAAAATGACACAAAATATGACGACAAAATTCAAAATAGCCGACTTCCTGTTTGGTTTCTGATTTCGTACCAAGACACTTTTTTGTAGGTATTGTTATGTTACATGAGTGTACCGATTTTCGTACATGTACGTGAAACGTAGCTCGAGGCGCACTCCGCTGAATATTTATAGGTGGCGCTGTCGAGCCATTTTGCCACACCTACTCCTGAAACCCATATCAGACGTAAATTTTCACCAGTTCTGATGCGTGTGCAAAGTTTCCTGACTTTTCGAGCATGTTTAGGCCCTCTAAAATGCGATTAAGTTTGGAGAAGAAGAATAATAATAATAATTAAAGCTGCAAGCAGCGATGGAAGGGACCTCGCACCCGGCACCGCCAACCGGTGGCTTCAGAATGACAGGGAACAGTGAGCAATATGCATTTAAAAAGGTAAATATAGAGGAATACGTCAAAGTCATTTATAAGTTCCAAACCTGCTGCCAGCTGGTGGCGCTATGTCCATAACTGAACATTGGCATTTAGATGTCTTCAAACCAGTACTATTATCAAACATATGAAATTTGGGGCAGATTGAACATTGCATGTTTAAGTTAGTGTAAAACAAGCAATTTCCTGTAGCCAGCAGGTGGCGCTATGTCTATAACTAAACATTAGCACGTAGATGTCTTCAGGCCATGGCTCTTATCAACCATGTGAAGTTTGGGGCAGATCGGACATTTTATGGCTGAGTAACAACAGCTTCTATTCCCATGGCGAGATATCGAATTTTGTCACGCTGCCATGGACACGCCCATTAGCTCAAGCTCTTCGCAAATTAACATCACAAAGGCCTTTAGATTAGACTGAACTAAAAATTATGTTGATGTCATTACATTTCTAGGAGGAGTTAGTTGCAGAGTAAAACATATCACTTCCTGTTGCCAGCAGGTGGCGCTATGAAATTATATGAATGTGGTCACCTAGATCTCTTCAGGTCAGGAGTCTTATCAAACATGGGAATTTTGGTGCACATCGGACATTGCATGCCTGAGTTATAACAACTTCCTGTTTCATGGCGAAACATCGAAATTTGACAGGACGCCACGGACACGCCCTCCAATGAAAACTCTAGATCTTCGCAATTTAACGTCTCAAAGGGCTTTAGATTGCAATGACCAATTTTGGTGTTCATGCGAATAAATCTCTGGGAGGAGTTCGTTAAAGTATGACACCTGCAAATGGCAAAAATGTCACTAAATATGACGAGAAAATTCAAAATAACCGACTTCCTGTTGGGTTTCGGATTTCGTTCCAGGAGACTTTTTTGTAGGTATTGTTATGTTACATGAGTGTACCGATTTTCATACATGTACGTGAAACGTAGCCTGAGGGCTCTCCGCTGAATCAGTATAGGTGGCGCTGTCGAGCCATTTTGCCACACCTACTTCTGAAACACATATTCAGATGTGTTCAGGCCTGGATTCTTATCGAACATGTGAAGTCTGGGGCAGATCGAACATTGTATGGCTGAGTTACAACAACATTTATTCCCATGGCGAGACATCTAAATTTGACAGGACGCCACGGACACGCCCTCCCATGAAAACTCTAGATCTTCGCAATTTAACATCACAAAGGCCTTTAGGTTAGACTGACCTAAATATTATGTTGATGTCATTAAATTTGTAGGAGGAGTTAGTTACAGAGTAAAACATGTCACTTCCTGTTGCCAGCAGGTGGCGCTATTACTATAACTGAATATGGTCATGTAGATCTCTTCATATCAGGAGTCTTATCAAACATGTGAAGTTTGGTGCAGATCGGACATAGCATGCCTGAGTTATAACAACTTCCTGTTTCATGGCGAAACATTGAAATTTGAGAGGACGCCACGGACACGCCCTCCGATGAAAACTCTAGATCTTCGCAATTTAACGTCACAAAGGGCTTTAGATTGCAATGACCAATTTTGGTGTTCATCCGATTAAATCTCTGGGAGGAGTTCGTTAAAGTATGACACCTGCAAATGGCAAAAATGTCACTAAATATGACGAGAAAATTCAAAATAACCGACTTCCTGTTGGGTTTCGGATTTCGTTCCAGGAGACTTTTTTGTAGGTATTGTTATGTTACATGAGTGTACCGATTTTCATACATGTACGTGAAACGTAGCTCGAGGCGCACTCTGCTGAATATTTATAGGTGGCGCTGTCGAGCCATTTTGCCACACCTACTCCTGAAACCCATATCAGACGTAAATTTTCACCAGTTCTGATGCGTGTGCAAAGTTTCCTGACTTTTCGAGCATGTTTAGGCCCTCTAAAATGCGATTAAGTTTGGAGAAGAAGAATAATAATAATAATTAAAGCTGCAAGCAGCGATGGAAGGGACCTCGCACGGCTCACCGCCGACCGGTGGCTTCAGAAAGACAGGGAACGGTGATCAATATGCATTTAAAAAGGTAAATATAGAGGAATGTGTCATAGTCATTTATACGTTTCAAACCTTCTGCCAGCTGGTGGCGCTATGTCCATAACTGAACATTAACATGTAGATGTCTTCAGTCTAGCACTTTTATCAAACATATGAAGTTTGGTGCAGATTGAACATGGTATGTTTGAGTTAGTGTAAAGTCTGGCATATCCTGTTGTCAACAGGTGGCGCTATGATTACATCTGAATATTGGCCTTTAGATGTCTTCAGGCCAGGACGCCTACCAAATATGTCAAGTTTGGTGCAGATTGGACATTGCATGTTTAAGTTAGTGTAAAACAAGTCATTTCCTGTAGCCAGCAGGTGGCGCTATGTATTTATATGAATATGGTCACTTAGATCTCTTCAGGTCAGGAGTCTTATCAAGCGTGTGAAGTTTGGGGCAGATCGGACATTTTATGGCTGAGTAACAACAACTTTTATTCCCATGGCGAGACATCGAAATTTGTGATGCCGCCAAGGACACGCCCATTAGCGAAAACTCAAGCTCTTCGCAATTTAACATCACAAAGGCCTTTAGATTAAACTGGCCTAAATATTATGTTGATGTCATTAAATCTCTAGGAGGAGTTAGTTACAGAGTAAAACATGTCACTTCCTGTTGCCAGCAGGTGGCGCTATGACTATAACTGAATATGGTCACTTAGATCTCTTCAGGTCAGGATTCTTATCAAACATGTGAAGTTTGGTGTAGATCGGACATAGCATGCCTGAGATATAACAACTTCCTGTTTCATGGCGAAACATCAAAATTTGACAGGACGTCACGGACACGCCCTCCGATGAAAACTCTAGATCTTCGCAATTTAACGTCACAAAGGGCTTTAGATTACAATGACCAATTTTGGTGTTCATCCGAATAAATCTCTGGGAGGAGTTCGTTAAAGTATGACACCTGAAAATGGCAAAAATGACACAAAATATGACGAGAAAATTCAAAATAACCGACTTCCTGTTGGGTTTCTGATTTCGTACCTAGAGACTTTTTTGTAGGTATTGTTAAGTTACATGAGTGTACCGATTTTCGTACATGTACGTGAAACGTAGCTCGAGGCGCACTCCGCTGAATATTTATAGGTGGCGCTGTCGAGCCATTTTGCCACACCTACTCCTGAAACCCATATCAGACGTAAATTTTCACCAGTTCTGATGCGTGTGCAAAGTTTCCTGACTTTTCGAGCATGTTTAGGCCCTCTAAAATGCGATTAAGTTTGGAGAAGAAGAAGAAGAAGAAGAAGAAGAATAATAAACGGAGCAGATTCAATAGGGTCCTCTGCACCATCGGTGCTCGGTCCCTAATAATAATAAACGGAGCAGATTCAATAGGGTCCTCTGCACCATCGGTGCTCGGTCCCTAATAAACGGAGCAGATTCAATAGGGTCCTCGCACCATCGGTGCTCGGTCCCTAATAATAATAATAATAAACGGAGCAGATTCAATAGGGTCCTCGCACCATCGGTGCTCGGTCCCTAATAATAAACGGAGCAGATTCAATAGGGTCCTCTGCACCATCGGTGCTCGGTCCCTAATAAACGGAGCAGATTCAATAGGGTCCTCGCACCATCGGTGCTCGGTCCCTAATAAAGAAGGAAAGAATTTACAGGGTATCTGCAGTATTTTTTTAATAAAATGTAAGGCGTTTTAACCTGGAAAAATAAAATACATATTGTATGAGAGGGGTTGGGCTATGTCTATTGTAACATTTTAAACCACACAATGACTTCAAAACAATATTATTTGCTGTTCAAATTCAGGTTTTCACAAATATAAAGAGTTGTATAAAGTGACAAACCTCAAATTTCAGCCTTTAATATTAAAAAGAAATAAAGAAGGGATGAGTCAAAAGTATAAAGAATTATTTTGTTTCTCAGCAGCTCTGGTGAACAAAAAGCTAATGTGCCTTTAAAAAAAAGTGTGTGTTTTAACCTGTTAGCCAGTACCTCCCATTTTGGGACTCAGCTGAAAAAGACTAACCAACTTAAAATTATAACAGTTCCTGACTTCACACACACACAATTTTGGTATCTTTGGAAAGAAGACATTTGGGCTTTACTATCCATCATCTAGAGTTGATAATGCTCAAAAAGACAAAATGTTATAGAGACTGAAGTGACTTGAAGAAAATGAATTGCTTGAAAGTCTCATGTCTCATGAGTTTATATTTTAAATCTGAAGAAGATACTATGAAAAATTAGACTTCCCTGAGACTATATATAGCCCCCCTTCCGTTTGAGGAAATATATTTGTGAAATGTATTGAATAGTTCTACAAACTATTACAATATTTTAATCATTATACATACCACTGTATGTTTTTCAATTATAAAATTATTATAGACAGAATCTTAGATTTGACCACTAAAAAATACAATACAAATAATTTGAGTAATAAAAAGAAAGAAAAAAAATAGCTTTGTATGTAGTACATACTCAAGTGCATACTCTGATTGCCAGACATACACTGGTTTTGCCAGATGTTCACACCGATTGCTGTTACTCAGTAATCACACTCTGATGTGCTGGTAATACATATGATACTCATACAGGTATGGGCCATATAGTCCATAATGGCCGATCTGCATTCATAGTGATAGCCGTCATTCAGTCAGAGTAATCACAGCTGATTATCAGCCACATGGATGCTAATCATACAGATACAGCCATATTCACCACAAAAAAACAAATACACAAAAAAAAAAAAAAAAAAAAAAAAAAGAAGGTTTATAAAAAAGCAGATCGCTAAGTTCTGCCCCCATCAGATGACAAGTACATCATAGTGTGCGTCACAGCCCTTGAAAGAGAGCGCCAGAATTCAAATAAACAATTTTCCGCTTTTTTGGTGGGGGATGGTCTCATTCTGTGTGTAACACTGTATACTACAAAACCTTGTAGTTTTTTACAACCACGACCAAGTTTTTTGAGAGTGAGCTATTCCATAACGGATACAAACAATAACTCTCTGTGAAGAAAGGAGACGTAAACAAAGGAATATACATCCATATAACAACATTATTGTTTTGTTGGACTAAAGTGCTCAATGCTTTTGTTCCATGGACCCTTACCTCTCTAACTAAACCGGGATTTACAGCTGTGGCTGTGACTCAATATTACACAAAGCTGGTATGTGCTGCTTTTTTATTATGGATGTTTTGATGTTACTGATAACACGAATTTAGCAAATACATTCCTTATAAGCTTTCCATCGAAAAACAGCGATTTATCGTCGATGACTGTGGCTTAGACATATATAGTTTGTCGAGATTAATTTTGTCCCTTTTCATTTAATCTAATTGTAAGCAATGACATGTGCAAACAGAGAACGTTCAGTGCGCTAGCGTCCTGGTGCAGGTTAACAGGTTCAATTAAAATAATTATTTACACTTCTGATTCATCCCTTTTTTTCCATAAAAATAGATGAAAGGCTAAAATATAAGGTTCTGTCCGCCACTAGGCAGCGCTTTTGGAACTGCATGATTACAGCGGTTTCCCCGGAAACGACTGTACACAAAGCAGCTCTGTGCTTACAAACACTACTTTTAGACATTATACTGTATGTCGGTGAGATGCAACGATAATGACATTTAAACTTCTCTGAAGGCACTCGGTTCACTTCAGAGATGCATTAATATAAAAACACCTGCGCTGCGTTTTGATTTTGAGATGTTTATTTTATTATTTTGTTTTAATCGCAATATTTAGTTTAACTGGGCATGGGCATTTTCGCTTACCTTTTACACAGCTTGAAAGTTCAGACTGTCTCATAAAAAAAGGCTTGACAGAAGACTACATTATTTTAACCATAATTTGTATTTGTCGTTTTCAAGGCAACGCTGACTGAAGCAGCAACCTCTGTATGTTTTTTAATCTCCCGCTCTGTTCCATCAGAGGGCGTGCGCCAATAAAGATGGCAGATCATCACACTATAGTCACGTGCAGAGCCTATTAATCTCCCGCTCTGTTCCATCAGAGGGTGTGCGCCAAAAAAGACAGCAGATCATCACGCCACAGCCGACCGGAGCTGTTTTCATTTTTTTCTAGAACGTGAACTAACTGTTTTCAGTAATAAAGCAAATCATTATAAAACCAATGCAATTTCAAGCACTTTATCCACAATTCAAGCCTTTTTTTAAATCTTGAAAACACTATGTTACAATTCAAGCATTTTCAAGGATTTCAAGCACCTGTACGAACCCTGAAAATACCTTTTAAAGCAGTTTTGCTCTTTCGGGTCTCCCAGTATGCTAATTACTTCTAATTAATTTCACACCGTTAAACACCGATCAAACGTTTTACAAAGGTTGTGTCCTCATGCAGAATAAACTATCATTACGCAAACTGTATGAGGTTAGATTTTTATTCACATAAACATTGCATTAACCATCAGTCTTCATGGGTGAGGTGTGAAACATTTTCACACATTTGAAGTTTCAGGCAAAAAAGGTGAATCCCAATTAGCTTGCAAATCACTGGCATTGATTTTACCACTGCACTACGTTGTTTTGAAACCGTGCTTGTTTGTGTCACTTATTATCTCATAATGAGTGAATCGCAATAATTTATTTAAAAAGCCACTCGTCATTAGCATTTCAAACAGAATGACTAACAGATATACCTGTCCCGAATGCCACAGATGTCAAACTGGAGCTTGCTATAGTTTCCCAGCAGGCCTTGCTGCACCAGGTAGAAGTCGATTGGCTGGTTGTTAATGACAAGAGAGCGCATACAGCCTTGATATGCCAGTGTTGGATTCCGACAACCCTGATTGGTTAACACTGATGGACAACCTGCTGAAAAATATTTACAACAGAAATAATAGATAATGAATCTCAATAATGTGGCAGTGTAACCATGTGTTCACTGTATTTAACTAAAACTAAAACCATCATTTTTTTTTTTTTTTGTTAGCCTACTTAAAAAGTGTTTTCACAGTTATACAATAAAATATAAAAACAAACTTAATTCAGCATCTTGCCAAGGACATATTTTAATTTAGTTTAACTTGAAGTAGTAAACTAAGAAGCTAAAACTGTAATACATTTGTTAAAATGTATATAGACTTAACAGAACAAAACAAATGACCTATATTAATAATTGTTATTAACACATTTTTTATGAAATCATGAACTCTAAATTAAAATATACTACAATATACTAATATACTATTCTATAAAATCTAGTTCAAAATATTACTAAATAAACTATAAGTATCTCACTGATACTAAAATAACAGTGTGTAAGAAATATAAACAAAAGCATATAAATCAAAAACTACTCTGTTGTTAAAACCAATAAACTTAAAACTAGAAGTAAAGCTTTTTTTTCACTTATTATATTTTGCCAATATATTTGGTTCATTTAAATCCTGTGTAAATATGTTTTGACTATATAAGCTCTTTCAGTTTTAATAGTTCTCAAAAAAGAGGGCCACATTTAAATAATATAATAAAAAATATTTAATATTTCTTATCATTTTGGGGTGAAAAGTGTGTATTCTGTACAATTAAGCTTTTAGTAATTGTGGCGAGGGGGTGTGGTTCAGCGAAGTCTGCAGCGGGAGAAAGACTCAGGAGACAGCGGTAAGTAAGTGGGTCAAGTGCAAAATGAGGAACACCTGTGTCTGATTGCAGTAATTGGCGTGGAGAGACCCAATAAAGCCACCGTGGAGTGGGAACTCGAGGAGAGAGACGGAGTGAAGACTCGGGCGCACGGTCTGTGAGCGGGAGACAGCCGAAACGAATGCTGAGAGTGATCGCGGAGACAACCGAGAGAGTTGATGTTTTTAGAGCGCGCAGAGTGCGCAGCTGTTTAAGTTTATCTGAATAAATTTCACCCGAGTCTTCCCAAGCCAACCCTGTCCGCTTCCTTCCTTCCATTACGAACTTTGTTACACTGGTGCCGAAACCCGGGAAAGGAAGCCGGAACGCCGCTGTCATCATGTCCTCACCAAAGGGATCGCCGTTTGCGGAGGTTATCCAATCGCTCGCGGGACTCCACCAGGAACACCACAAGGCGCTGATGGACATGAGGGCAGACCAGGAGAGAAGATTTTGTGCCCTCGTCCAGAATTAGCGGGAGGACCGCGAGCTGCTCCGGAGCTGGATGGACCGGGAGGTTCGGGCCGGGGAGAGTTCAACAACCCCGGCCCCGCCCACCCACATGCCGGTACAGAAGATGGGGCCGCAGGATGACACGGAGGCGTTCATCGATCTGTTTGAGAAGACCGCGGCGGCATGTGGGTGGCCCCAAACGGACTGGCCAGTGCGCCTCATCCCCCTGCTAACCGGGGAGGCGCAGTTGGCGGCGCAGCAGTTGCCAGTCCAGAACCTCCTGGTCTATGAAGACCTGAAACGGGCCATCCTCCAGCGGGTCGGCCGGAGCCCCGAGCAGCACCGCCAGCGCTTCCGGTCGCTGGAGCTGGGGGAGAACGGCCGGCCCTTCGTGATGGCTCACCAGCTCCGGGACGCCTGCCGCAGATGGCTGTTGGCCGGAGAAGGCGGCGTCGATGATATCATCGACCAGGTGGTGCTGGAGCAATTTATTGCGCGGCTCCCGAAGAGGACCGCGCAGTGGGTCCAGTGCCACCGCCCGGCGTCGCTGGACCTGGCCATCCAACTCGCAGAGGACCAGATGGTGGCGTGCCATGGGGTTGGCGAACCCCTACCGTCCGTCTCTCTCTCTCTCCCCTCCCCTTCTGTCTCGCCCCCTATTTTTCTCCCCAGGTCCCGTGCTGGCGTGGTTCCCCGAGCCCAGCCCCGATGGAGGGGAGGGCCGGCCCCGGAGTCGACGGCCGCAAGAGCCCACAGCAGGGAGGCAGGGTCGGCTGGCCCGAGCCACGCTGCTGGTCCCGTTTCCTCAGTCTCTCCACGTCAATTCCTTGTCCCTCTTCCCGCCACTGGGGTGGCGGGGAAGCCTGGGCCGGCCTGTTGGCGTTGCGGGGACCCGGGCCATTTTATCGATCGGTGTCCGGTGATGGAGGTGGGGACCCTGGTCCGGGTTCCGGACGTCCCGCAGGCCGCCCCCGATCAGGCTGGCGGGTACCAGATACCTGTGAGTATGAAGGGGGGTACGTATTGGGCTTTGGTGGATTCGGGCTGTAACCAAACCTCGATCCATCAAAGCCTAGTTCAGCCTGAGGCATTGGATATGAGCTGCATGGTTCGGGTAAGGTGTGTGCACGGGGACGTGGCGGAATACCCAGTAGTGCGTTTAGCCATCCAATTTCGGGGACAAAAGCATAATGTGGAGGTGGCTGTTAACCCCCACCTCCGGCATCCGCTGATTTTGGGAACCAATTGGCCCTCGTTTAAAATTTTATTGGGAGTTTTGTGTGCGGATGCCTCCTGGGGAAAAGAGACGCCAGGGAGGGAGGCGGCGGTGCGCTCGGGGGAGGCTGAGCCTGGGCTCGCTGAGGCGGCTCCGGGGGATCGGAACGCGATCGAGAGGTCAATCCTCACGGAGCGTGATGATTTCCCCCTGGAGCAGTCTCAGGACGAGACCCTGAGAAATGCGTTCGCACAGGTCTGTTCCATTGACGGCCGGACTCTCCAGACCGCACGGGCCCCTTCCTATCCATATTTTGCGATTTTAAAAGATAGGTTGTATCGAGTGACCCAGGACGCTCAATCAAAGCAAGATACAACCCAGTTGTTGGTACCCAAAAGCCGTCGGGAAATGCTTTTCCAGGCGGCTCATTGCAATCCTATGGCCGGGCACCTGGGGCAGGCGACAACACTAAACCGTTTAATGGCCCGCTTCTTTTGGCCGGGCATCCACGAGAATGTACGCCGGTGGTGTGCGGCTTGTCGTGAATGTCAGCTAGTGAATCCCCCGGCCTCCCCAAAAGCGCCTTTGCGCCCCCTTCCGCTAATGCAGGTCCCCTTCGAACGAATTGGTATGGACCTCATCGGGCCATTAGAGCGGTCGGCACGAGGGCATCGATTTGCATTAGTTCTGGTGGATTATGCAACCCGATACCCGGAGGCAGTAGCGCTCCGCAACATTTCCGCAAAAAGTGTGGCGGAGGCTCTGTTCAGTATGATCTCCCGGGTGGGGATCCCGAAAGAGATTCTCACCGATCAGGGCACGGCGTTTATGTCACGAACCATTCGCGAACTTTATGAATTATTGGGAATTAAATCGATTCGCACCAGCGTCTATCACCCACAAACGGACGGCCTGGTGGAACGGTTTAATCGTACGTTGAAAACCATGATTCGAAAGTTCGTTCACGAAGACGCCAAAAATTGGGACAAATGGCTGGAACCCCTTTTGTTCGCTGTGCGCGAGGTCCCGCAAGCCTCCACGGGGTTTTCCCCCTTCGAGCTCCTGTACGGCCGCCAGCCCCGCGGGGTTTTGGACGTCCTGAGGGAGACTTGGGAGGAGGGACCTTCGGAGAGTAAAAATGAAATTCAGCATGTGCTGGACCTGAGAACAAAACTCCACACATTGGGGCAGCTCTCCATGGAGAATTTGTTACAGGCCCAGGACAAGCAAAGCCGGCTATACAATCGGGGGGCCAGATTACGCAATTTCACGCCGGGAGATAAAGTACTTGTGTTACTCCCTACCTCTAGCTCCAAATTACTCGCCAAGTGGCAAGGACCGTTTGAGGTCACACGGCAGGTAGGGGATCTCAATTATGAGGTGGTTCGAACGGATCGGAGCGGGGCACGTCAGATTTATCACCTCAACCTCCTTAAAAAATGGAACGAGGTCGAGCCGGTGATGCTGGCGACGGTAGTAAGTAACGAGGAAGATCTCGGGCCAGAGGCGAGCCTTAAAGTTCCATCACTCACTCTGGCCCCGGGGGGGGATCACCTCTCACCCTCCCAGCTCACCGATGTAGCCCGGTTGCAGAGAGAATTTGCGGACGTGTTCTCGCCCCGGCCCGGTCGAACCAACCTTATTCAACACCATATTGAGACCGAGCCGGGCGTGGTAGTGCGCAGCCGGCCGTATCGTTTACCGGAGCACAAGAAAAAGGTGGTCCAGTCAGAATTAGAGGCGATGCTAGAGATGGGAGTAATAGAAGAGTCCCGCAGTGACTGGGCGAGCCCGATCGTTTTGGTACCGAAAACAGACGGCTCGGTCCGATTCTGCGTGGATTATCGCAAGGTGAATGCGGTGTCGAAATTCGACGCCTATCCAATGCCGCGGGTTGACGAGTTGCTTGATCGGCTGGGTACCGCTCGTTTTTATTCGACACTGGACTTAACGAAAGGATATTGGCAGATCCCCTTATCACCGTTATCCAAAGAAAAGTCAGCCTTCACAACGCCGTTTGGATTGCACCAATTTGTCACGCTTCCGTTTGGGTTGTTCGGGGCGCCCGCTACCTTTCAGCGCCTCATGGATAAAATCCTCCGACCGCACACCGCCTACGCCGCTGCCTACCTGGATGACATCATCATCTACAGTCAGGACTGGCAGCGGCACATGGTGCACCTGCGGGAGGTGCTGAGAGCGCTGAGGGGAGCGGGACTAACGGCCAACCCAAAGAAGTGTGCGATTGGGCGGGTGGAGGTACGTTATCTGGGTTTCCACTTGGGTCACGGACAGGTGCGTCCCCAAATTGATAAGACGGCAGCTATTGCGGCCTGCCCGAGACCTAAGACCAAAAAGGAGGTGAGGCAGTTCCTGGGGCTGGCGGGGTATTACAGGAGGTTTGTTCCTGACTATTCGGAGCTCACCAGCCCGCTGACTGACCTCACTAAAAAGGAGGTCCCAGATACGGTCCCGTGGACGGAGCGGTGCCAGCAGGTTTTCACCCAGGTAAAGGCTGCTCTGTGTGGCGGGCCGCTATTACACTCTCCTGACTTTTCTCTCCCCTTCTTGCTGCAGACGGACACGTCGGACCGGGGGCTGGGAGCTGTCCTGACCCAGGAGATAGGGGGTGAGGAGCGCCCGGTGCTGTACATCAGTCGGAAGCTCTCTAAGAGAGAGACGATGTACAGCACCATTGAGAAGGAGTGTTTGGCAATCCGGTGGGCGGTCCTCACCCTCCGCTATTATCTCCTGGGACGGGAATTCACCCTCTGTTCGGACCACGCCCCCTTGCAGTGGCTCCACCGCATGAAGGATACCAACGCGCGGATCACCCGTTGGTATCTGGCATTACAGCCCTTCAAATTCAAGGTGATCCACAGGCCGGGGACGCAGATGACTGTAGCCGACTTCCTCTCCAGGAATGGGGGGGGGGGGAGCTGCAGGCCGGAGGGCTTTCCGGCCTGAGTCGGGCGGTGGGGGTATGTGGCGAGGGGGGCGTGGTTCAGCGAAGTCTGCAGCGGGAGAAAGACTCAGGAGACAGCGGTAAGTAAGTGGGTCAAGTGCAAAATGAGGAACACCTGTGTCTGATTGCAGTAATTGGCGTGGAGAGACCCAATAAAGCCACCGTGGAGTGGGAACTCGAGGAGAGAGACGGAGTGAAGACTCGGGCGCACGGTCTGTGAGCGGGAGACAGCCGAAACGAATGCTGAGAGTGATCGCGGAGACAACCGAGAGAGTTGATGTTTTTAGAGCGTGCAGAGTGCGCAGCTGTTTAAGTTTATCTGAATAAATTTCACCCGAGTCTTCCCAAGCCAACCCTGTCCGCTTCCTTCCTTCCATTACGAACTTTGTTACAGTAATCAATTATGAAACTTGCAGGATATAGAACCAAAATAAGTGGATTTTGTAATTACAGCCCACACAATTTCATTGCACATACATTATTAGTCAATGCTTTTGATTGTAAAATGAATGTCTTAGTTTGTTTTTTTAAATGCAGTAGCACCCTACCTCCTATTAGCACGCTCCTCCCAGGCTGTGCAATGTCCTTCAGCTGCATTGTGGACGGTGGCTCATCATCCACCGAGAGGGAAACCTGGAAACCTCCCACGCTAATGGCCACCGTGTGCCATTGACCGTCACTCAGAGCCTGACCTGGTAGAGGAAGGACGGAGCGATGTTACGCCTCAAATGCTGTGCATTAATTGGGTGAATGATTGACAGATCTGGGGTTTGTGGGCTGGAGCTCAACACGTAAATCTGCATATGTCAGAGAATCCACTATTCCCCTTGAGAGGGACGTGCAGAGATTCAGTTTGCCGTCTGCTATGGCAGCCTGCCAAGCAGCCGCATCCAAAATTCAATTGACAAACAGGTGTGCCTGCCAAAGAGTGTTTTACAACTAAAAATCCTGTTTGAATTCTCGGTAAACGCTTTTAGGATGAACGCGCGCATGCGGGATTGGATTTTGTCAATGTTGTTGTATGGCGGAGACGCAAATATGAAGACAAGCGCATAACCTTGTATATTTATCTCTTGGAGCGTCTTCCCTTTCACATCTGTTGTTCTTAATTTAAGCCAATTATAATAAAGGGAGGTTTGTATCAACAGCGGTTTGCTGCGACAAAACAACCTGTATATTTTCACTAAGAGTTGGCACAATTGAGACAAAATAATAATAATAATAATAATAATAATAATACCTATTATTATAATAATAATAATAATAATAATAATAATAATAATAATATAATAATATTAATTATTATTATTATTTGGATTACAACATATATATATATATATATTTTTTTTTTGGATGAGGATATCAAGATTTGGGCTGACAAGCAGAAGGTTGTAGGTTCAAACCCCACAAGATTCAAACTTCAGAAAAACACACATGTACACTAGTAGACATCTCACCAATGACTATGTCAGAGCTTTCCAGCGCTGATCTGTGGTGTGTGAGTCTAAGCTGGCCATGAACGAGAAGCAAAAGCAGTCTCTCCGACTCTCGCCTCAGCCAGGCCGACAGTAGCATCCCTTCCCGGTTCCACGTCCGGAACTGGAACGTCACCGTTAGCGTTTCAGTGGCAGCGTCCAATGGAAGCGAAAGGAAACTGCTGCTGGAACTCAAGAAGGTGGTGGATACCAGTTGAGGCTGTGAGCAGGTAAAAGTAACATTCCCCTGAAACGACAGGTTATAGGAGGGTTAAAATAGAGTGCTAGAGTAAAAATGTAAATAAAATAAAAATCAGGAGATGGGTATGTAAAAGTATTTTTGGTGTAGTAAATATTTCAGTGTTTGCACAATGACAAATATATTTTTTCCTGAATCTAAACACAAATCCACGCAGAAATATGTTATGTTCCTTCTTTGACAGGTTTTGCCCGCAGGCAGGCAGACTGAGCGACAAGGGAATAAACAGTGAGTCAAATGTCAGGACTTCTAAGACTGCAGGCCTCCACAGAAAACAGAATAGGAGTCTGTATTTAGAACAACAGTCCAATGGTACTGGACTATATAGTGGACAATCAATTGATCCGTCTTTCTGTGTGGTCTCAGACAACAAGCAACAACAGGACCGGCTCCAGACTGTCGGCCTATCGCATGGTGAACCGCTTGAGGAAAAATAACGTGTCTGGATTC
>JAPDDL010000811.1:0-24053 GCA_027422435.1 Schizopygopsis pylzovi | reverse complement strand
CGTAAGAACAATGTGAAAGGCATTATCTGTTGTCACAGAGAATTCAGTGTAACACTAGCTACACAACAGTCTCAGCGTAACTCAGAGCTAGAGAAACAGAACAATGAACTCCGTGCTAGAGTATCCACTTTGACTAAGAAATTGAACCTCAAGAAAGCTGCAGCAAAAACTGATGTGGAAGTTAGTCAGCCTGATAACATTTACCCTGATTTACAAGCGTTTTTTTTAAACAGATGTAGCTCTCCAATCAGTAACTGATGTGCCTGTAAATTCAGTCAATGTGTGTGGTGCTAGGAGAAGATCTCGGGGAATTGAGGAAACTGATAGTGTTCCTCTCAATTCTTCTGTTGTGCAAATGCAAACTGTTGCCAAAGCTTTATGTCCTAAAGATATAGAGAGACTATCTCAGAGTTTACCGTCAGCACGCACACATTTTTCTGAATTTAGAAGAACATTGATCAGTAAAATGCGTCTTTATGACATGTCGTTGGCAGAAGTCACGCAGCTGATGTCACAAATTCTAACTGAATCTGAATTCAATAGTTTTGAATCTGCTGTTACTTCGGAACTGCGAAATGCCAGTAAGGGTGATTTAAGAGAAGGTATTTTGAAAATCCTAAAGAATATCTTAGGACCCAAAATAGATTGGTCTAGAATTACTACCTGTGTGCAAAGGAAAGAAGAAACTGTGAGTGAATATACTGAGAGATTTTGTCAGTCAGCTGTAATTTACAGTGGAATTGTTGATGACCCTGAAAGTGTGCTAGATGACAAGGGACCCCTGGTTCGTATCTGGTCAGATGGCCTTGTAGCCGAATACAGAAAAGCTTTACCATTCTTAGATCTAACTTGGTCTAACAGAACTCTCAGAAGTAACCTAGACAGGTTAGCTACATGGGAAAGAGATGCTGATGTCAAGGCAAAAGTAAGAGTAGCAGCAGCTACGTTTAACACAACGAAACAAGACAATAGATGGTCTAAAAGAGAAAGCAAATGCAAATACTGTGGAAAATTAGGACATTGGGAGAAAGAGTGTAGGAAGAAGTTGCAAGATAGTAAAAGAAATGCTATGCATAATTCTGCTCCTTCTCAGTCTGCCGACAACCCTGAAGTAGTTCCGCCAGTGACCACTGAAACTGTAGGACAGCTAGTTCAGGCTCTTCTAAGAGCACAACAAGACCAGGAAAAAAACTAATTGTTGGGGCTGTGAGTAGCTACCTTTCCCCTGTAATCCAACACAATGACCAAATAATTTTTGTGAAAGGTAGCATAAAAGAGAAAGAGATAGATTTTTTGCTTGATACAGGTGCAGAAATTACAGTAATTCCTACAAAATTGGCACAAGGTTTAAACATCCCATACAAGAAAACCAAACTTTGTTTAACTGGTGTAATAGGTGAAGATTCTGTTTTGTATGAAACTCCGCCCATAGAGGTACAATTTGGCCCAAAAACTCTGACTACAAAATTGCTATGCGCTCCATTAAATACAGGTGCAATTTTAGGCATGGATCTTCTGAGACAAATAAATCTAACTTTAGACATGTCCTCAGAATCTACTAGCATAAAAATTTCCTCAGCACATATTTCTACCAATAATGCAACCCCTCCCGAGTATGCTTTCTTACAGAATCATCCAATTTGGGCTAAAGACAAGGATGATTGTGGGTTGTTGACAGGTGTAGAACCAGTTAAATTGACAGGAACTCCACCTCCGGTCACCAAACAATATCCGATTAATAAGGAAGCTATACAGGGAATCAAACTTATTGTAGAACATTTGCTGACGCAAGGAGTGCTAGTTAAAACCAACAGTCCATGTAATTCACCCATATGGCCCATCAAGAAATCTAATGGGACATGGAGATATTGTAATAGTCTTACAATAGACTACAGAGTAGCCAATAAACATATTGATAAAATCACCCCCCTAGTGGCAGATCCATCTACAATTTGTAATGGCTTACCATTAGATTTTAAGATTTTTTCAGTAATTGATATGTCTAATGGATTCTTTTCTGTACCGTTGCACTCTGACAGCCAGCCATGGTTAGCTTTCACAGTTGACTATGAACAATACCAGTGGACACGATTGCCACAGGGATTTCAAAACTCCCCAACCATATATCATCAGGCTGTCAGACGTGATTTGTGTGACCCAGAATGTCCGGTAAAACAGTCCACTATGATCCAATATGTCGATGATATTTTGATTGCCTCAACAGATCATGATGTACATCAAACTGAATTGGCATCATTGTTGGACTATTTGCATAAAAAAGGACACAAATGCAGCTTTCACAAAGCTCAAATCGCTAAAAAGCAAGTCACATTTCTGGGTCAAACAATTGGTGCAGGAAATAGATCCATTACACAGGATCGAGCGGCTTCAGTCAAAGCCATACCTCCGCCTAATACCATTAAAACACTCCGCTCATTTTTAGGAACAACAGGTTATTGTAGACCTTGGATTGAAGACTATGCCTCGATTGCTCAGCCTCTCTATGATTTGTTGAAAGGCCATGGTAAAGATTCAGATACTGTTTGTATGAAAGAACATCATCTCAAAGCTTTTAATGATTTGAAGAGAGCACTATGTCAAGCACCAGCATTGGGAATTGCCCAATCTGATAGACCCTTTGTGCTTTATGTCCATGAACACTTAGGCTTTATGACTGCATGTCTAATGCAAGATCATGGGGGCAGCTTACGCCCAAGTCATTACTATTCCGGTAAACTTGACATAGTCGCTCAAGGTATGGGCCCATGCCTCAGAGCAGTACAGGCAGTTCATCTAGCGCTTCAGGCTTCATCAGGAATGGTGTTAGGTCAGACTGTAAACGTAAAATGCCCTCACGCAGTGTCCGCACTAATGAATCAAGCAAAAGTCACTTCTGTCACCTCCTCCCGTTGGGGAAATTGGTTAGCAACTCTCACAGCCCCGAATATTGTTATACAGCGTGCACCAGTCACGAACCCATCCTCATGTATGATGTCTGCAATGACTGAATTTGTGTTAGAGGATGAAGGCGAAATGACTCATGATTGTGTTACGCTTACATATGCAGCGACAAGTGAAATAGCAGAAACTCCCATAGAGAACGCAGAATTGGAGTTGTTTGTTGATGGTTCAGCTCAAGTTATTGAAGGTAACAGACGAGCAGGATATGCAGTAACTTCCACCACTGAAGTAGTTGCTTCAGGTCGTCTTCCAGATCATTTTTCAGCTCAAGCTGCAGAACTAGTAGCCTTAACTAGAGCATGCACGCTAGCTTCAGGATCGGTTGCAAATATCTACACAGATTCCAGGTATGCTTTTGGGGTAATTCATGATTTTGGTGTCATTTGGCAAACCAGAAAATTTCTAACTTCTGCTGGATCCCCCATTAAGCATGCTGGATTAGTGAAAGATTTAATGTTTGCCATGAAACTCCCAAAGAAATTAGCGGTGATCAAAGTGAAAGCACATCTCACAACTAATACTACGGAAGCTAAAGGTAATGCTCTTGCTGATGTAGCAGCTAAACAGGCTTGTTTCTATGCAACTGTACAAGTGTGTTCAGGTAGTACAGCACAGAAGACAATTCTACCTCCTGAATCAATAGTTGATCTGTATAAAGACGTTCCTCTATATGAAGCATGGACATGGTTAGACAAAGGAGCCACTGTGGATTCATCCGGCTGCTGGACCAAAGGGGGAAAGTATGTTGCTCCCGAATCACTGTTGCCATATTTGGCTCAACAAATACACAGTTTGGGTCATAGTGGTCCAGCAACGATGAATCACAGGTTCTCAAATCAATGGTGGAATCCAAAATTCAGAAACGCAGCCACTGAAACAGTCAAGAGATGTGTTACATGTCAGAAAAATAATGATGTACCAGCAGCCACTACTCCAGCAGCACATACCCCAGCTCCACCAGGGCCATTTCATCACCTGCAAGTTGATTACATATCGTTGCCCCCTTGTAAAGGAAAAACTGACGTTTTGGTAGTAATAGACAAGTTCTCAAGATGGGTAGAAGCTTATCCAACAGGGCGTGCTACAGCTGCACATACTGCTAAATGTCTTGTCACTGATTTCATTCCCAGATGGGGATTACCAGATTGCATTGACTCAGATCAAGGTACCCACTTCACAGGACAGGTAGTCAAGGAAGTGTCTAGAATGTTGAAGATTAAGTGGAACCTTCACTGTCCCTATAGGCCACAAGCATCAGGACAGGTTGAACGATCAAACAGAACAATCAAAACCAGGCTAAGCAAAATGCATCAGGAAGGAGTACCATGGGTTGAAGCACTGCCCGCAGTACTGTGTAGTATGAGAGCATCACCTAACAGATCAGTAGGACTGAGCCCTCATGAGATTATTACTGGACACCCAATGCAGATGCCAGGTGTGATTGATCTTAGAAATGCTGATGTGCACATTGCTTCAGATGCCCTGATCGCTTACTGTGAAAACCTCACAAAGGCAGTGCAGAGTGCCAAAGAGAGAGTTGAGTCGTGTTGGCAGACTCCACCAGAAGGTGGACACACAATCATCCCAGGTCAATGGGTCATGATAAAGGCGGTCAGAAGCAAGCCATTAGAGCCTAAGTGGTACGGACCACATCAAGTGATGTTGATTACAGCTGCTGCAGTATTGTGTCAGGGAAGGAAAACTTGGACTCATGTGTCACACTGTAAAGTTGTTCCTCCCCCTGCAGGGATAGGATAGGACAGACACAAGAACCAGTGAGGAGCCCAGGGAAGAACCGAAAGCAACAGGCTTCGGGGGCCAACCCTGCGGTGAAGATTTCCTCATAGGCCTTTCCCCATCCAATAGTCCATCCTTTCCTCACTGTTCTTTAGGTGTCGCAGGAATTGAGAAATAGGGAAAGAAGGAACAATAGCAGACTATATTTGAACAGAGGATACAACCCTAATGTTTGCAGACTCTACAACAAATACTGCTCTGTGCCGTTGGTCTCTCTTGTTTGTGTTTCTTTCTTCCTCTGTGCAGATACCACTTGATGGCTGTCCTGAGATCCATATGCACCACCCTTTTTACCTGCGGATGAAGCCACAACCTCTAGAAAACAACTAGACCCATTGCCGAGCCAACTATCACACAAGAAAGAGAAAAGAAAGAAGAAAGAAGAAAAAAAAAAATACACAACGCAGAGACTCATATACGGGAACTTCAGTCATCCATCAACATGATCTTTCAGCAAAATTACACCAGATGACTGAAGATAATTCTTCATGGTTCGGAAACTTGTTAGGTAAACCCTGGCTGTGGATCAAGGAAATAGCAATTCTGCTGTTGTTTCTCCTACTTGCGTACTATCTATGCATCCACAGTATCAAGTGTTTCTTTCAGCAAATGACTCCCGCCTCTCACGAGGAAATGACAGTTCCAACCAGAAAAGATTATTACCCGTAAGAACTTCACGGACCCTAATTGCATGTTTTGTTTCTGTGTCAGCATGCAATTACATATAAGCAACACAGAACATGTACAATGTGCCTGTAACGATTACAAGTTACAAGAATTAACTTTTAAGTGTCTAAATTTGTATTTTGTGAGAGTTATTAGAACTCTCAAAGGGGGAATTGTGGGATTACAAATTGTATTTAAATGTTTAAATTAGATTCTTATTATCCACTTCCTGACTCAATGTATAACTGTGCTTTGTCTCAATCAAGTCATGTTGATTGGCAGAGATTCAAAGAACCCCTGGCCCAGACGTTGATTCGTTAGGTTGATTGGATTAGTGTCTATCTTTCGGAGCCCCCTGGCCCAGACGTGGATTCGTTAGGTTGATTGGATTAGTGTCTATGCATTTGATTATGTTGATGAGATTAGAACCACGGGAAGTTTAGCAACAAACTAACGCCTCCCTCATGTGCTTGCTTTGTTTGAGCTTGTCTCCACCTCCAAGAATCCCTCCTCCAAAAATGCCTATAAAATAACCTTGTAAAGTTACTTAAGATTGAGATTTCGATGACTACATATACCAACAGCTTGTGTTCTCAATAAAGAAATCCTGCTGACGATCCAATCCGAAGTCTCCTGGTCTTCTCTTCTGAGTTTTCCTACACTTTAGAAGAACCAAGTTCACAACACCGCCACACACTCTTGACACCATCTGAACCAAATAAGTTTATCTTGGTCTCATCAGACCACAGGACATGGTTCCAGTAATCTATGTCCTTAGTCTGCTTGTCTTCAGTAAACAGTTTGCGGGCTTTCTCATCTTAAGAAGAGGCTTCCTTCTGGGACGACAGCCATGCAGACCAATTTGATGCAGTGTGCGGCGTATGGTCTGAGCACTGACAGGCTGACCCCCCACCCCCCCCCCACCCCTTCAACCTCTGCAGCAATGCTGGCAGCACTCATACGTCTATTTCCCAAACACAGCCTCTGGATATGACGCTGAGCACGTGCACTCAACTTTTCTGGTCGGCCATGGCGAGGCCTGCTCTGAGTGGAACCTGTCCTGTTAAACCACTGTATGGTCTTGACCACTGTGCTGCAGCTCAGTTTCAGGGTCTTGACAATCTTCTTATAACCTACACCATCTTTATGTAGAGCAACAATTCTTTTTTTAGATCCTCAGAGAGTTCTTTGCCATGAGGTGCCATGTTGCACTTCCAGTGACCAGTATGAGAGAATGAGAGCGATAACACCAAATTTAACACACCTGCTCCTCATTCACACCTGAGACCTTGTCATACTAACAAGTCACATGGCACCGGGGAGAGAAAATGGCTAATTGTGCCCAATTTGGACATTTTCACTTAGGGGTGTACTCACTTTTGTGGCCAGCGGTTTAGACATTAATGGCTGTGTGTTGAGTTATTTTGAGGGGAAAGCAAATTTACACAGTAATGCTTGTAACAATTCAGACGTGACGTCTTTCAACAAAAGGGTAGCACTATCTTTAGTGCTGGCTTAGACGTTTTTATGTAGGATGTTCCAGTTCAGCCTCAACTAAACTAATCATAGGCAATTTTGTGAACATTACACAAATTAAAATGATACCTAAATAATCAATAAAAGCATTTTTCACACAATTCTTTTTGTACAATTGTACAATTATTTTAGTTAGATGTATTTTTTTTGTTATTTTTTAACCTAATCAAAATAAATCAATTGCAGTTTGATTGAGATTAACTGGAATGCACAATGAAAAAACAAGATTTTTGAACATTTTTAAAAATGGATCTGTTTTTGCAAATTTACTCTTCAAATAATAAATAAACTATAAAATAAATTTATAATAGAGATAATATTATTGCACTTTATTTACTTAGTTAAAAAAATAAAATAATAAACAACATAATAAAGTGTGTTAATACTACGCACATCCTGATTTTGCTGAGTTAGATGTGTTCCCGGGTCAACATATATTGTTGACCCTAGAACAGCATTTTAATAAAAAATTTAATCTTGACCATTTTCCTACACCTAAACCTAACCTTACCCCTTAGTAATCCCCAAGATCAGAGGAAATTATAGATGAATGACACTGATGTACAAGCAACAAACACTGATTGTAAGCCTAAAATTCACAAAAATTATAAACTTGTTCTTAAAATCTGATTGGTTAATAACAATGTTGTTCCAGGGTCAACAAAGATGTTGACCCAGGAACATGTCGTACTTGGCAAAATCAGGCTCTGCATAATACTACTATACATAATTTAAAATATTTAAAAATAAAAAGTGAGTATTAAATACAAATACAATTATCATATAGTAAACTTAAAAATAAATGCTAATATTTACGTATATTTTATATATTTCTGTATATGGCTTGATGAGGTCACAAATATAATCCCGGGCAACCAACATAGCAACCAACATACTCTTCCCTCAAAACATAAATGATCAAATACAAATTATACAAAAACACCAAAAAGGGAGCATACATTTAAAGTTTTAATAGCCTTTTTGTTATGGGAGGTAGATACAGATTTAAATTTGAATATCTTCTTGAAAGAAATACAAGTTTAGGGTAACTTTCATAACCTTGCATTTGTGAATAAAATATTTTGCAAGCAAAATGATTAAATTTCAGACAAAGTCAATATTTCCATATTGCTTCTCAAAAGTGAAAATTCCAAACAAAACATCCTTAAAGAAGAGCTCAAAGTAATTGTGTATGAAATGTACAATGAACTGGCAAATGTCTTGCCAAAGTTTTCTTTTCTGAACACAATGCCAAAAAGATGCAGGACAGTCTCTGGTTGCGAGTCACAAAAAAGTACAGTTCACTTCTATACTTCAATTGAATTTTGATACAATAAAGGGTTTAACAGGATAGTACTGATGAATAAGCTTAAAATAAATCTCTTTAACCATATTTAGCAATAAATACTTGTCAGGTAATGTCCAAATCTTTCTCCACAAAATATTTTCCACTGATCTATTCCATTTTAAAACAGCTTGAGGAGTGGAAACATAATCATTAAGAAAAAGAAAGCGAATATTTCTGTTATTTTTCAAAGTAGATTTAAAACATATCCCACCAATATGCGTGTCAACTGGGTCTGGGAGAGGCATTTCAGAACTTGTCCAAGCACTGTTATAGCCTTTAAATAACATAATTACATCATTCGGGATAGCACCAAATACAGTGGCAAAGTGTTTTGGAGTAACAGGAAAATTATAGTGAGAAAGAAATTCTTGATAAGTAAGCAAGAAACCATTCTGATGAAATAACTGACTAACCCGATTGTTACCATTCTTAAACCAGTTCTCAAAAAATAGGGACTTATGTTTATAACAGATACTCTTATTATTCCAAATAAAGTAACTAGTTGGAGAAAAATTGTGTTTGAAAATCATAGACAATGCTAAAAGTGCTTGTTTGTGGAAATTAGAGAGAGCAACAGTGATCTTCTCAATACTGTAGTTACATAATATAAATTTAAAACCTCCCAACTGTGAACAGACGTATTCTGGTATAATATTACAAATACTGGATGGTTTTTCCAAGTAATTCCTCAACCAGTTCATTTTAAAAGTATTATTTAAAGTTGCAAAATCAACAAAATTAAGACCGCCATTACTGTGTCTTTTTTTTCCCATACAAAGTTGCATAATTGTTGATCAATCTTTTTAAACATTGCTTTATCAGGTTCTAAAGAGATGGCTGCATATGTTAGACGTGAAATGCCTTCTGCCTTGGAGAGGAGAATCCTTCCTTTTAGAGACAAGTCTCTCTGAAGCCACTGATTGAATTTTCTGTTAGTTTTCTCTAAAATAGGCAAGAAGATTAAATCGCACCTAAGTTTTGGATTTTTGGATATTATTATTTAGTGTACGCACTTTGGAGTGCGCATTTCTACAACACTCAGTTCTACAACGTAAACTGCACACATTCACACCCAAAACTGAAAATTTGAAGCGGTTATGTTTATTTTTTGAAAACATATGTTTTTAATAAGTAACTAGATAAGAACGTTTGGGCTGTGAGTGTGTGCCGTATACATTGTATAACAAAACGTAAAAGTATCGCTAAGTTATGTTTACCACAGGCTTTATTTTACTCATAAATTGAAAAACCCCATTATAAAAACCTCAAGGAACCCGCGGCGAATTACTCTTCCAGGTTCTGACATCATAGTTTCCGCACTCTATTCTTTTTTTTATTTATAAAAAAAAAAAAAAATGTATTGAACAATCATTAATGTACAAACAACTTGGCAAAGTCAAAACATCTTCAAATTACAATGCATAGAACAGGTGCATACTAATACAGCAGAAAGATAGAGAAGAGAGGCAAAAAAAAAAACTACATTGAAAGGGCTAGGGTTTTTCTTTTAAATCAAATTCTTTAATAACAGATTTATTGCATTTTTCCCCTTCATCACCTTAAGGGCTTTTGTAGCAACAAGTCCTCCGACTCATACGCTCGTATAGGTCGTTTGTCATTATCCTCAAATACGACCTATACGAGCGTTCCCTAAGTTAGCGCCCCTACCGGCAACAGGAGATGATACAGAAACTTTCGCCTAAATGCATTGTGGGTTTCTTTTAAAATGCTTGCTAAATTAGCATTTTAAAATGTCCCGGATATTCGACGTGGTTTATTGTTATAAAGATGGATTTTTGATAACTTCAAGAAGACACGTACAGGTAGAGTTTCCACCCGTCTCCTAAAGTGACGTTAATCGATCGTCCCGTGTTTATGAATGAAATTATGTCGTGTTTCAAATCGATACTGTACACTGTCCCATTATTTCAAAATTTTTGACATTCAGATCATTCAAGCGGACCCCGCCAGCATTATAAAGTTAGTTTTCATTGTGATATTTGTTTGAAATTCGCCTGTGGTGGGAAAGGGATCATGTAAAAGTCCACAGATTGACCCTGTTTTTACCATAGTAACGTAGTTTTAATGTGGTATTTGTAGTTAAAACACGGTAACCACAGCACTTAGGCTACCTTGTTTTGCCACAGGAAATATGTTTTTACTGTGTACTATTTGTAGTTAAAGAACAACACTTACCATGTTTTTACCACAGCAACGTACTTTTAATGTGGTATTTGTAGTTAATGCCTTTAAAATGATTTTAATGCCTTTATGTAAAACAAATGTAATTCAATATTTGTTTGTCTTGCAGTGTCTTACAGATTCCATTCCAAGCTGCCAGGCCGGCTAAAGTCCTTCAAAGGTTCAACATTTAACAGTTTCTGTTTTCTTTGTTTCAGCTAAAAAGGAAGACAAAAGGAAGGCCTGTCAAACTCTTGTCTTGCTTTGTTTGTGGAGAGAGATGAATTTGGCCATCTTGTGTGTTTATGGAGAAGACCAAAAACTGCAAAGGCAAACATTTCCAATGGTACGTCTGTGTTGGTCCTAACCCTTTGACTGAACTTTACGGCAGTAACATTTTGCACAGCATATGATGTTTCTTAAACTTTGGTTTACATATCCCATGGCCCCGTCAGGAAGAACCTCCAGCAAAGTGTTACGCAGAAGTAGAAATAATTCATAGAATTTCAGCAAATTCATATGATATTGTACAAGCGTACTCGTACAAAGTTCTAGGACTTTTACTCTTGCTGTCGTTGGCCATTGCCTCAACTCTCATGCAGATTGTGCCCATTATAAGTCGTCTGAGTGTTTAAATCATAAAGTTTATATTAAGTCCATTAGATTCTTTATTAACCTTTACTAATTGGTGTCATCTCTTGCCGTTGCAACATTATATCAGTCCACACCTCACATTCTACCTTTCTGTCCATGTTGATTTGTATTGAACACATCTGTCTAAGAAGCATGAGTCTGGAAATGCTAGTTTAAATGCTTGTTATAGCTAGTTCGTGCATTCATGACCTCTAGACTGGACTATTGTAATGCACTGCTAGGTGTTTGTCCTGCATCTTCAATACACAAGCTACAGATAGTACAAAAATGCTGCGGCAAGAGTCCTTACCAGGTCAAGAAAATATGATCATATTACTCCAATTTTACAGTCTCTGCACTGGATACCTATTAAGTTATCAGTTACAAAATATTACTACTTGCCTATAAGGCCCTAAATGATTTAGCTCCTGTGTACGTAACTAATCTTCTATCACGCTACAATCCAACCCGCTCCCTAAGGTCGCAACACTCTGGACTCTTGGTAGTACCTAGGATAGAAAAGTCCACTAAAGGAGGTAGAACTTTTTCATATTTGGCTCCCAAACTCTGGAATAGCCTTCCTGATAACGTTCGGGGTTCAGACACACTCTCTCTGTTTAAATCTAGATTAAAGACACATCTATTTAGCCAAGCATTCATATAATGCATCTCACAATCTAGTACTGCAGGTATATCTGGTCAAACACACATTATTATGCTTTAGCTTGGGTTGAACAGATAATTTTTGCTTGAATGGAACAACAGCTACGCTAATTATGTCTCTATTAGTTTCTCTGTTTCTACCACAGGACAATCTTCAGTCTGGTTCCAACCCTTAAATGATCTGAGATGACCGAACACCTGACAAGACATGATGCCAACCCCTCGGAGGACCTCAGAGGAAGCCAACCATCAGACAGTATACAGAATTAACCAAATTTTGCCATAAGTTAATTATATGAAGTTTTTTTAATATATAAATGTATTGTAGAAACCTAATTTCCTGTAAAGCTGCTTTGCAAGATTGTATCGTAAAGACCGCTATACAAATAATCTTGAATTTAATTTAATTAACTTGTCATGTGACAGACAAATCAGATCATCAATTAATTTGGCCAAATCAGATCACTTAAAGCTCTTTAGACCAAGAACAAGGAATATAATGAGAACTATTTTGCATCCACACCAACAGACAATAACATTCAATTTATTATATGCGCGCTATATAGTTATGTTCTTGTCTGCCATTTGTTGTCAATATTTTCATTGTTCATCATGTGATAAATTCTCTTTCTTTCTGTGTTGCAGGATTTCTCACAGATTACTCCATCAGTTCTACACAATATCAGCCCTTTCAAAAGCGTCCGCATCTCTCTCTCTCTCGTGTGGCACATCTGCTCTCAGTCCTTTTCTGCCAACTTCCAGTTTTAGCATTTCTACCGGTATTAATTTCTCTATAGTCAACACTCCCATCTCTACTGAGCACTCCTGTCGCTATCACTATGACTTTTTACCATTTGAATTTGTCTTGCATATAGTCACAATAGAAGGAAACAATGATTACAGCATATACATTTTTAAAGATTATACATTTTTAATTTTCATCCGACACGGAGCAAGTCGCCGGGTCGATATGAGCATACGGCAACATTTCACAAACACTCCCCATTTTAGAGCATACAAATGTCTCGTAGAGGGTGCCTGCGCCTCCGAAATCGTGTCGAGCACATGAGAATGCAGGGCGCTCAGCTCCTCTGATATCCCCGAAGCAGCCAGACATGAAGGCTCCCCAACTCCGGGTTCGGGTGACACACCAAACCGCTCACTTGAGTTAGCAGATCCTTCCTGGCGGGGATCGGACAGGGCGGCACCACCAGCAGCTCTGTCAGTTCCAGGGACCAAGGCTGGTTCGGCTAGTTCAGGGCAGTGAGTTTCACCGAAGCACCCTCCTTCCCTCATCGTGCATAACACCAGTGGCAATATATTGATTGGTGGAAACGTATACAGCCTGGCTGCTGGCCAGTGTGATGTCTGCATATCCCCCTTCAGCGGGGAGTGCAGACAAATGTGTAGTAAACTGCCCGGTCTGAAATGGAGCATTGAAGACCAAAATGGTGGCCGAGCGCTCCCACCAGAGGTGAGCGCGCATGTCCACCGCTTTTAGTCAAAGCACACTCCCAGTTAAGTTATAGACTGACTCGGGGCGAGAATGCTCTCACGCATATTCACACATAGCCTCAAGAACTCCATTAGTGATGAAGCAATTTGTCTATATGGCTAGCTGGCGTGTCCCGTGACTGAGCTAAGATCTGCCATTCATCCAAATGATTGAGAACGCGCATCCCGCTCGCTCTGAGGGGGGAAGAGAGCCGCGTCCATGCACTTCGAGAAAGTGCGCGGGGCCAAAGCCAGCTCAAATCAGGAGAACAGGGTACTTGTACGCTGTGCCATCGAGAGCAAACCTGAGGAAACGCATGTGATGTGGTGCTATCTGAATGTGAAAGTACGTGTCCTTTAAATCCACAGATGCAACCAGTCCTTGGGGAGAATCTGCGCCAGGATCTGTTCCAGCAAAATCGTCCCGAACGGACGCTTGCAGAGCGCTCTGTTGATGGGCCTGAGATCTAGTATCGGCGGAGTCCTCCATCTCTCTTGGGCACCACAAAATAGCGGCTGGAAAAGCTGCACTCCAGCTTGCTCGCTGGGACTCGTTCTATTGCTCCTTTTTCGAGCCATGTGCATAGCTCTTGCCTTAGGAACAATGCATTTCGAGGCAATGTTAGAGACTGCACCACAACGTTGAAACAGGGTGGTCGAAGGGCGTACTCACGCTCTTATGCAGAGTAACCAGCGTAAGATTCTTGGAATAGTTTTCCACGGGCTCAGGAACTGACATAGCGTCTTTAGCGGCTTGGTCGTTGGAATCGCCAGCGAGTGCTGCGCGGCTATAACCCATGTGGGCAGCGGCTCCGTACCCTTACTCCGTACTCTGTAACGCTCTGAGGCTGGGTGAGCGGCGTTGTATTGACTGAGTGAGGAGAAAAGCGCTCTTTTGTGCAAATGTAAGCATTGTCAATGAGCATACACTATCACACAAATTTGAACAATTTTGAGACAGCTTGCAGGCTCCCCCACTGGCCGTGGTGCCTCTTTCCGGATATCTTTACACTTTTCCCCACACATACGGCTCTTTGTAGCAGCGGTCGTGGGCCTGGTGTCCCTTCACTGCGATGCACCATGCGCCAAAGAAGACCTCGATCTCGTGGCCTGCTGCTTTTAAACCGGTGCGGGTGGCGGCTCTGAGGCGGGGTGAGTGGCGCCCGATCCTTGTGCAGATCTGCAACAGCATCTGCACCTGGCTGTCACTACAGACTGACTATGCTATACGACCTAGTTGAACACCACTTTGTTAGGGGCGTAAACAACTGGCATCATAGTCCAGCGAAATCTATAAAGCTGGGCATCAGGAGACTCCTTGCCTTCACGTGCTTTTCCACGCAGGGGCATCAGGTGACTCCTCACCTTCGCGCGCAGGGGCATCAATGACCCCTCGCCTTCGCACGCTTTTCTGCGCAGGGAGATGAGGTGTCTCCTTGCACCGCGAGGGCCCCATATTGCCTTGAATGAGTGAGAGAGCGGAGTCTTCTACACACGGCAGTCGCTGATGTGGGGTTGGTATCAGTGAATGAGAGGGTATACTCTACACACGGCTGCCGTTGATGTGGGGCTTGTATCATGTGAATGAGAGAGTGTCCTCTAAACACGGCAGACCGCTGTTGGGGGGTTGGTGTCATGTGAATGAGAGAGTGTCCTCTACACACGGCAGACCGCTGTAGGGGGGCTGGTATTGTGTGAATAAGAGAGCAGTGTCTTCCAAACACGGCAGCCGCTGATGAAGGGCTGGTATCGTGTGAATGAGTGAGGAGCCAAGTGATTGTGCTTTGCACACGGCAGAACGCTGCTCTGAGGCGGGGGGCTGCATGCTTAGACAGTGGGTTTTTTCCGTGCGGCATCTGCGGCGACATGAGAACCCGTAGCTCCTGTATCTGCCCTCTGCTCTCTGCTCCGCCATGGAAGGGGGACGTGAGAAACCGGGCTGATGTCCTGTCCTGCAGGTTCAATGGGTGAGAGGAATGTGGACATTTAGTCGGCATCAGCTCATCACCAGATTCCTTAAGGTCCACCACTGATCGAGGGCAGATGGACTCATCTGTTTTAAGAAAATGTCAAACTCACCTGAACGCTGCAGACGAGCGGCCATCCAGGCACCGCCCTCGAATGAGCTAACCTCAACTGTGAGCTGTAATAGTTTAAGCCATAATCTAGGTTGTTCAGCAAATTGAAGGAAAAGATTCTGACGCAATTGTCGCATACACCGCATTTATACTGCCTCTCAGCTTGTCAGTATTTGCATGCGATTTGCATACTTCGCGACAATTACCGAGTCATTTGGATTGGCGTGAGCCAATAGGACTTCAGAAAAGGTTGGAAGGGAAGGAGTTCCCATAACGGAGAATTTCTCTGTGATGTCTCGTGAAAGTTCGAGAGGGAACCATGTATATTTACTGTATATTCACCGAAATGCATACTGTACTACACTTTTATATCAATAGAGTGTTCATCAGACTGTTAGCCATGCTATCACGTTCTCACTATAATGATTTGATAAAAAAAAACGGAGCAAACACACTCAAAGCGCTCAAACATGCTCACCAGACGCACGTCCTTTCCTCTCCATGGTGCGGCTGATCACTCTTCATCATCTATAACTTATATTTTTTTATATCCAAAGATTGCTTTATCTGCAACGCCAATGTGTTAGTCTTCCACTGCGCCATTCCTGTCTTCAAAACAATCCAAGAACTACATTTCCCAACAGAAAACAGCCTCAGCGCACTACCGGAGACGCTCTCTCACTCAGCACGCACCTGCCCCTCTTCTGATCCAGAGGTGTTAAGTTTCACTGCTCTCACTGGCTGCGAGAGACTGACAGCTAATCTGAACTATTAGACAGCTCTGAATAGTGTAGAGTTGTAGATTATCAGAAGTGTGATGACAAAAACATAGTTTGTGAAAAGGTGAGAAAAAATACATCGTGATTCTATTGAGAATGAGAGCTTTCTTGTGATATATAACTTCACTGTATTGTGAAAAATATAAAAAATACACATTCTGAGGAAAAAATCGTCGCAATCGTTAGGCAATTCACCGAAACAATTAAAAATTTGTTTGTGGGACGTTAACTAATGTCTCTACTTTGGACCACTCTAATCTGTCCAATCCACACCCTATCTTTGGGATAGCTAAAGTGGTTATGTTTTGCTATAGACAGATCCTTCTGGCGTTTATTAGGCTCTGTTCCAAATTGTCGTAAGTGGGTCTGTCACTCGCTTTTTCTTTGGTAATTAAGTGTAGTATCCTTCTTCCTTTCTTTTCTACATATGCACACTCTCCCACCCCATTTTGTTGTTCCACTAATTCTTCTACCCTGTATCTGTTTCTAAATTCTAAGGCTATTCCTGCCCCTAGGGCACAGTCTTTACTTATGCAGTGACCCAATGCTTCTTCCTCAGGGCTTTCGAACAGGTTTTTAACTTCGTGTGTTATTACCTCGCTTTTTTCCTTGTTTATCTTAAGGCAGTGCGAAATGTGGTACCGGAAGTTTGATCCCTGCACTTTGATTGATGTGGAAGTGGCAGATGTCACCTCATACGGTCCTTCGCGTCTGGGTTCGTCCCACTTCCTTCGATACACTTTTATGTAGACCAGATCCCCCACTGCTATCGGTCCACTTCTGTTTGATTCGTCTGGAGTTTCTCTTGGTCGGGATTCAGTCTGAAAAATACTTGCATGAATTTTGGTTAGAGTTGTCACATATTTATCTAATTCACTTTTCAATTTGTCTATGTCTTCTATTTCTATTGTTTCTCTGTCTCCTCTTGGCATTCTCCTCCCCGTAACCATTTCGTGAGGTGTCAATTTAGTTCCGCGGTTTGTACTTCCCCTTATCGCCATTTCGCCATCACAGATTTTGGAAAGCTTTCCTTTTAGCGTTTGATTCATTCGTTCGACTCTGCCTTGAGACTGAGAATGATAGACTGACCCATACTTAATTGTTATGTGTAGTTTCTCACACATTTTCTTAACTACGTTTGCCACAAATCCTGGTCCATTATTGCACTGTAATATACTTGGCACCCCAAACCGTGGTATTATTTCTTTGGAAAGCACCTGTGCCACCGCTTCTCCACTTTGCTTGCCAACTGGGAATGCTTCTACCCATCTGGAAAATCTATCCACTACCACTAACATGTATCTTTTACCTTTTATTGGTGTTATCATGTCCACGAAATCCATTACCAAGTGTGTGAAGGGTCCCTTAGGGCTGGGGAAGTGTCTAATTGGGTGTGGTGCACTTTTGATGTTTCGTGTCATGCATTCGCTACATCATGTTAAAAACTCATTAACTTTCTCTAGCATTCTAGGAAACCACATGTTGTTTTGTTTGATTATTGTGTCTATCATTTCCGTCCTATTATTGTGCCCTGCTCCATGTGCTTGTGACAGGACCATCTGTTCCAATTGTTCTGTCACCACTACCTGCCCTTGTGGCGTTCTCCATATTTCCCCTACTTCGTTTGCTCCTCTAATTTTCCATTCTAGTTTCTCCTGCTCTCTAGCCTGTTTCTGTTGTTCTTTGATTATCTCTTCTGGTCCTCTAATTTGTATGCATTCAGTTTTTTTAGCTATCTGAGCCCTGGTTAATACTAAAATCCCTTTTCCTGGTTCTGTTTCTCTTTTTTCTGCTGCTTTTGCTGTTTGGTCTGCAAAGTTATTTCCTAACGTGATCTTATCTTCCCCCTTTTGATGTGCATCGCACTTCACTATACTTAGTTCCGTGGGCCCCAAGCATAATTGTAACAGATCCCTGATCTCTTTTTCATGCTTAATTGGTTTTCCATTGGTCTTCCTAAAGTTAGTTCTAGCCCATATTTTTCCATAATAGTGACACACTCCAAACCCATAAGCTGAATCTGTAAATATGGTTCCCTTCTCACCCTCTGGTATCCTACTCGCATCTGTTAGTGCCATTATTTCTGCTCTTTGGGCTGACATAATCCCATGTTCTTTTTTTATTCCTCTTAGCTCTTCTAGCTGTCCATCCATCCATTCTGCTATTCCATACCTTTCCATTAATTTTACACTCAATAATTGGCTCCTCATTTTCGCTTTTTGATAACACCACGTCCTGGCCTACAGTAGCGTTCTCTGAAAATTCCTATTGTTGATCTGGCCATCGGTTTATATGACACTCGGCTCTTGTGTGTCCTAGCCGATGACACCCATAGCATTCCACTGACTGCCTGTCTTTAATTATTCTCTCTCTTCCTACATCACCTCTTACCCTTGTCATTGGCCTGCCTCGCCCTGATCCTCTTCTATAGCTTCCCTGAGCCTGAGGATGGTACCCCTGTGGTAACTGCACATTTACAACTATAGGTTGGGGATTTTGCTGACTTTGGCTGTCCACTGGCTTTGATGTCGGTTCTACTTTCTGACCCAGCCCTTTTCCCCCTGTGGACTCCTCAGACCCTCCAGCCTCACCCCTCACTACGTACGTACCTTTCAAATTCTTGTCCTTTTTCAGCTGCTCCAGGTTGTGTTAACTTTCAAGTGACCTCTCTGCTCTGCTTTTCCAGAGCTAGTTCTGCTTCCTGGTGAGTTTTAACGAAATGTATCACAGTCTCAGACCATTGATCGTGGTCCATCTCATCCAGTCCTGGTATGTCTCTCAGTTTACTCTGTACTGAGTTAGGTAACACCTCCTTTATGGCACTTATAAACAGCTGTGCACACAGGGAAGATTTTTCAAAAGTCACATTTTCATTAGTCATATTTCGCCAATGTTGCACCTGCTCATTTATCCATTGATCAAAATTATCCTCAGATGTCAGTGGTTTCGTCAGCTGCCTGTTTTTGGACATTTTTGTGAACAACCTGTCTCTCAATGTCCCCCATAATTCAGCACGGTACGTGTTTAGGGATTGACCATTGTAATCCTCACAGCCCACAGCATCCTTCATGCCAGCGTCCTCCAGTATATCCTCCATCTCTTGCCTGGTTAATACCTTAGACAGCAAAACTTTAATATCCCCTACCGCAATCATATCTCCCACTGTTTCATCCTCAAAAGCGGGCTATCCATCTATTGGCCCCATCTCTCAGGCTCGGTAGCTTTGATTTCAATGTTTCTACGTCCCTACCTCCCCATGGTACGTATTTCAGCTGTGTTCCTTCCACTAATAGTGGCATCATTTTTGCTCCCTTGTATGTCTCTTTATATTTCCTACCGGACCTGGTACCTGTTGTCTCTGCTGCCTCTCTTTCTCTATATTTTTTAAACGCATCTTTATTTGTGGCTTTTTCCATATTAAACTTTAATTTAGGCTGGTTCCACCTATCCGAATGAGTTTGTTCGTCCCAGTTTCCCTTTTGTCTTTATTTCATAATTTGGAGTTCCATATTTCTTAATTCTTTAAGGAGGTTTTCCTCCATTAATCTTTTGTTTTTATTTTTTTGGTTAGCTCCTCGTGTTTGTCTGCTATTTCGTTTACCAGTTCAGTTGCTTGTTCGCTTATTTCTAATAACCCTGCTCCTAATTCCCTTGCTCCAGTTTTTTCAAATGGGGTGCTTTCTGCATTTGGTTCAAAGTTACTCATTTGTCTTCCCCTCCCTCTAATATCTTGTCGGTCTTTCCATATTTGGGCCTGTTCTGACTCTCTCTGGCCAGTCATACTGTCATTATCTTCTGTTTGATTTATGCTTTTTAATCTAAGCGTTCCTGCCACTATCTTCACTGTGGTTTCTTCTCCCTCTGAAATCACAGGATATATCCCTACATGTTGTAACTGCCCATAGTGCAGTTACTGTGGGTTTTCTAGCTGTAGTACCCTTTCTAGGCTCAAGGGGGCTCTCTAGAGTACTGATCCTTTGGGATAAAAGTCAAGGAAAAGAGAGTAAGAGTATGTTTGGTTGGAGAGAAGCATGGTTTTCTTTCATGCTAACCTCATGTGTAGAGTCCGGGTTGGGACACTATTGTTTTAAGCTCAACCAAAAGGACTCTTTCTTACTTCTGGGATGTTGGCTCATCTCTAATTGAACAACTCATCACCATCTTCACTAAGGGACAAAGAACTCTTAGGATAAAGCACTGCTTAATGGACAATGAACAGATAAGCTATTTTCCTTAGTAATTCCATACGGATACTGAAAGCAAAGGAAATGTTCATGTAACAGGCTTTTTGCTTACTTGTTGTTTGTGTCTTTATGAAGGGTGTTGGTGTGGTATTTCTTATATAAACAATTTTTGAAAGTATTATTGTGGTTAGTCTCATGGGTTGTGTGTACTGGGTCTGGTTAAAACAAAAATAGTCAGTGGAGTCCTCCCTTATGAATATATTGGTAATTTGCCCTTTTGGGAGTGCTCAGAAGGACTGTTACAGATTGGCGCCCGAACAGGGACCTGAATTGACTATTATCAGACCCCAGAACACCAAACATTGACTATTCTAACCCCAACATTTAAGTCACATAATTTTGTAACCATTCATTCTGCCATGGATAGGGATGTGGTCACACCCATTACAGACTTTACCACTGAGTCTTTTTCCTCCCGAAGAGAGCCAATGCAAGACCTGATCACCACCTTTAGCGATCTGTACATTAACTCCGATGAAGAAAGTGAGAGAGGCGAGGATAATGCTCCAGATGAGGATCTTAATTTTCCTCCTCCACCACCGCCCCAAGAGGAGAGGGATGAGTCAGACTGGTACGCATCTTCTGCAATTACCACCTTGAATGCACGCATCACCTACTTAGAAGCTCAGCTAACAGATCTGCTACAGAGGGAGAGTGAGAAAGTTTCATCTGTTGAATTGGAGAAACAATGCAGAAAGTTGGAGGATAAAGTGTCTTATCTAGTGCAACGTGAATGTGAGAGGGTGAAACTACAGCTTGAAATGTTAGTGAAGGACCTGGGGCAATCCATGGTTGACTGCTTAAAGAGAAGGGATCGGCAGTTAGAACATAAATTTCAGTCTATGAGACCTCCTTCCTCCACCCCAGTTACTCCAAGCCATAAACCCCTAGTTAATGTTCATGGGGCCAAATCAAACAACTTAACGTACATTGAGCAGTCTACTCAGAGTAACCAGTCCTCAATACAATACAACCCGCCAGTTAAACTTGAATTCCCCAGTTTCACCAATTCCCAGGAAGATGATCCTGTTGGGTTTGTCGAACAGTGTGAAGAGTACTTTGCGGTGCGTCCCCTGAGTGAGGAAGAGATTCTAGCTTCACTTACGGCGGTGTTAAAAGGAACCGCCAAGGATTGGTGGGTGGCAGAGCGAAGAAAAGTGAGTAACTGGAAACAGTTCAAAGAGAGATTCTTGAGTTCTTTTTTGAGCGAAGACCATGATGAAGTAGCAGCAAGAAAGTTGCTGGAAAGAAAGCAGGGAGTCAAGGAGAGTGTCTGAGATTTTGCTTTTCATTACCGAGCATTGTGTATGAGATGGGGGAAGGAGATGAATGAGAAGGAGATAGTTCAAGCTATCCTGAGGAACTGCAATCCCCGACTGGCTAGCCTGTTAAGGGGTACTATCAAGGATGGAGGAGCTGGTTCGGATAGGAACTCAAATAGAGAGAGACTTTGATGAGTCTAAGAGGTATTGGTGTCAGGCTAACGGTGAGGAGCAAAGGAAGAAAGCAGCAGGTCCTGAGCGTCAGCGGAAGCCATCATATGCAAATAATCAAGTGGTTCAAGCCTGTCAGCATTCAGTACAACGACAAGATTTCAAGAACATCGCCATCCCAATAGTCTTGCAAGGCAGGTATGTCATCTCCATAATTGATACAGGAAGTACTTTCTCTCTGATCCAAGAGTCTTTGTGGAAACAGGTGTGCCGGCAAGAACCGTATCAAGCAAGTAAAGAACAATATTATAAACGAACAATAACTGTGCCGTGTTGAGTGAAAAGCTTGGGAGCGTGCTCCAGACAGTACAGAAAACAATTGACATGTTTAACAAATAACATTATACACGTTTAGACACTTTACAAATAACAGAATACTTTTATATGCAGTATATACACTATATAAAGCAATACAATACAAAATATACAAACATAATACAAATATACACAGAGGGGTTGTAGATGTAGTGGTTGGTATGTAGATGTTAGCAGAGTATTATTGTGTTAAAGTGCAGTGCATGCTACATTTAAGTCCAGTTGGGAGAGAGGAGAAAAAAGTGTTGGAGTTAAAACTGCTCTGTGATTGGTATGGAGAGAGGTGTGCTGTGTGAGTGTCAGTTCCGAGTGTTCAGCAGCCTTATAGTCTGAGGGAAAAAGCTGTCCCTCAGTCGGCTTGTGCGTGTTCGGATACTGCGTAACCGTCTGCCTGAGGGCAGCAGAGAGAACAGTCAATGGCTTGGGTGGCTGGAGTCACTGATGATCCTCCGGGCTTTCCTCATGCACCGCCTGGTGTAGATGTCCTGGAGGGAGGGAAGCTCACCTCCTACAGTGTGGCGGGCAGTTCGCGCGACCCTTTGCAATTGCTGCTGGTGCTGTTTCCATACCAGGCGGTGATGCAGCCGGTCAGGATGCTCTCCACAGTGCAGGTGTAGAATGAGTAGATAGATCCCCTGCAAATACCGCGTCAACTAGACGGCCATCAGCACAAGACCACTGGAACTAGACGAGTCCTCTGCTCAATCTGACTTTGCTGCAGCCTGGAATTAAACGCTGGTTTCGTCTGGCCAGTAGAGAACGATGGAGTTTTGGTTCCTTCGGCACATAATTTTCCTGGTTAATACTGTAAAGCTGCTTTGACACAATCTGAATTGTAAAAAGGCTCATACACATTTACATTTAGCAGACGCTTTTATCCAAAGCGACTTACAGTGCATTCAGGATATACATTTTTTGTCAGTATGTGTGTTCCCTGGGAATCGAACCCACAACCTTTGCGCTGCTAACGCAATGCTCTAACCACTGAGCCACAGGAACACTATACATATACTGTAAATAATGATGACTTTACTTGACTCGGTTCACTGCAACACCTGGTTCATTTTTTACTGACTTCAGCCTAATTTTAAAGATGTAACTGTGAGAAGTAATATTTGTAAGTGTTTGTTAGCAAACATTTTGTTTAACTTGTTTAGTCGTTTAAATTCATTAAACAAATTTGTAATTTTGCAGTTGTATTGTAAATCTAATGTTTGACAACTGGAGCACTTATTTGATAAATATGACCCTCAGGCCATCCCATATGTCGGTGACTTTTTCTTAGGAACCCTGGACCCTGATACAGAACAACCAATCACAATAAACTGTTCACATTTCACCACATCTCCCCTCTTTGAAGTTAAGCTATCCCTCATTATTTTTATTTTCTTTAACAATATGAAACAAAGCAAATTACGTTCTCAACCAGATAATGGGCATCGATATCGACATCAGATATCAACAGATATCAGTAATAACATTCACTGCTCAGAATCTCTTCACCCATAAGTAGTCACTTAAACAGAACAGCATTTAACAATTCACTTTTTTTATCTTTTTTTTTATCTTGCAGTACACTGTAGAAGTTAGCATGCAAGGAAACTTTTTGCATCAGTATGTTTGATAACAACTACCCCAAAACATAATCCTTAAACGTTACGGGCTGTTTTACTTCCCTACCAGCAAGGGTTCTTTTGCGGGTGGGTGTATGAGTGTGTGGTGTAATGGAAGCTGGGGTACTGGACCCATTCCTAGAGTCTGTGGTTAAATCAGTCTCGAGAGAGGGTTCATCAGTTACTTCACTGTTCTCAGTTACAGTCTGTCCATGTGGTGTCTCAGGTGTTTCAGGTGTTTCAGGGACACTC
>JAPDDL010000536.1:25000-50295 GCA_027422435.1 Schizopygopsis pylzovi | reverse complement strand
TACATGTAAAGTAAAACACTTAAAAAGTTTTTGATGATTAGAGCTTACAGCTAGTGAAAGTCAAAAATCAGTATCTCAAAATACTAGAATATTTACATTTGAGTTTCAATAAATGACCATCCTTATACAGTATAAATTCCAGGTATCTCTCATTCTTTGAAACCACAATAATGGGGAAGACTGCTGACTTGGCAATGGTCCAGAAGACAATCGTTGACACTCTCCACAAAGAGAGTAAGTTACAGAGGGCATCACTGAAAGGGGTGGAATGCAAAATTGCACAGTTGACTGAAGGGAAGAGATTGGGTAGGAAAATGTGCACAAGCAACAGGGATGACCGTAAGCTTGAGAATCCTGTCAAGCAAAGCCGATTCAAACACCAGGGAGAGCTTCACAAGGAGTGAACTAAAGCTGGAGTGAGTGCATCAAGAGTCACCACTCTCAGATGTATTCAAGAAAAGGGCTACCAAGCCACTTCTGAAACAGAAACAACGTCAGAAGCATCTTACCTGGGCTAAGGAGAAAAAGAACTGGACTGTTGCTCAGTGGTCCAAAGTCCACTTTTCAGATGAAAGTAAATTTTGCATTTAATTTGGAAATCAAGGTCCCAGACCCTTGAGGGAGAGTGGAGAAGCATGTTGCTTGAAGTCCAGTGTGAAGAGGCATGTTGCTTGAAGTCTTATAGTCCAGTGTGAAGTTTCCACAGTCAGTGATGATTTGGGCTGCCATGTCATCTGTGGGTGTTGGTCCACTGTGTTTTCTGAAGTCCACAGTCAACGCAGCCATCTACCAGGCAATTTTAGCTGACAAACTTTGTAGAAATGCTGATTTCGTTTTTCAGCAGGACTTGGCTCCTGCCCACACTGCCAAAGGTACCACTGCTGGTTTAATGACTATGGTGTTACTGTGCTTGATTGGCCAGCAAACTCGCCTGACCTGATCCCCATAGAGAATCTATGGGGTATTGTCAAGAGGAAGATTAGAGACACAGACCCAACAATGCAGATGACCTGAAGGCCGCTATCAAAGCAACCTGGGCTTCCATTACACCTGAGCAGTGCCACAGGCTGATTGCCTCCATGCCACGCCGCATTGATGCAGTAATTCATGCAAAAGGAGGCCCAACCAAGTGTTGAGTGCATAGAAATGAACATACTTTTCAGAAGCCTGACATTTTTGTTTAAAATATCCTTATGTAATATTATAATTTCTGAGACACTGAATTTTGGGTTCTTTTTCTAACGTCACTCGGTGTTTCACTATGTGAATCGCTTTGGGCGTGACCAACTACGGAAGCTCCTATAACACAACATCTGTCTTTGACAGACAGGTCGACCTATGACCCGGCTCTGCCCCACCTCAGGTCGACCCCTGCCAAAGTAATTCACGCTTTCTTCCCGTGGGAGACTGCAGCAAGCTCTCTCAGCACATTCTGACTTTGCTGATTTTGCTAAACTATTCAGTAGGCAGGCCAGTCACCCTCACCGAACGCGAGGGTCAGTTGTACCGGATTGTGTTGAGCGACATCGTTACAATAGGATAGTGTTTGCGTCAAGGCGAGCTATTTTAATCGGCCTACTGCGTATTTAAGTACTCCTGTAGGTAATGTCAAGTCAACCAGGGCTTCACGCGTCAAGGCAAGCTCTCAGAAGGTTTAATTACCTAAGACCGACAGGCTACGTGTCTTGACGAGTCTAAGGATTACTCACTTCTCAGTCATTATGGCCATCACCCCCGTCAAAGAGAATGAGTCGAAGATCAGGGAGGCTGCATCCCGCCCGTGTCCATCCTCATGTGGAGCTACCATCTCGGGCAGGGACCCTCACCCCATGTGCATCGTGTGTATGGGCCCAAAGCACGCTCAAACGTTGCTGGCGGATCCACAAACATGTGCTCACTGTACGTCTTTGCCGGTGAAAATCCTGGAAAGGAGGCTGAGAGTGGCAGTGGCTAACAAGCAGGACCCATGTCTGTCCAGACCAGCCACACAATCTTCGGCGACTGAACATCTGACACGAGCCAGTACGAGCTGGGTGTACATGGAAGCCGAGTCCCCGGATATGCCTCCGCTGTTTGAGGGCCTGATCACACAGGAGGAGGGTGAACCCAGGGATGAGGACGCAGAGGGCAATGCTAACTCTGATCTCCTCGATTTGGACGAAGAGGAGGAGGAAGACAATTCCCTCTTCCCAGTCCAACCGTCTAGGCCTCCTAGCACCAACGACTCGGCATCGCAAGTCGACAGTAACTTACACGAGGTGTGCAAGCGAGCCGAATTGGGCCTAGCTTGCCCCGCGGCCAAAGATGCCGAAGGAGCAGAGACCTCTACGATGGAAAAAGGTTGCCCCCCGCTCAGCCTGCAGCGAGTCAACTTGCTGCATGAAGGAAATGTCCCGTCATTGGTCTAGCCCTTTTAAAATCAAGCTCCCTACTAAGGGCCATTCCATGTTGGAGATTCAGGGGATGGGAGAGCTGGGGTTGGCCGGACCCCCAGCGGTAGATTCTTCAGTGGCTTACCATCTCCACCTGAATCGGCGCTCAATGTCTGCCTCCTCTCAGATCTCTCTGCAGAGTAAAATGGAGCGGTTGACCGCGTTGATATATCAGAGGACGTATAAATATGCGGGGCAGTCCGTGTGCTCGCTGAACGCAGTGACTTTACTGTCAGCTTATCAAGCGGAGATCTTGGAGGAGATGGGGCAGCAGTTGGACACAGGGTCGCCGAACCCAGCACTCTGGGACGAAACTTGCATTGTGAATGATCTGATTCTGCGTTCTTCCCGCGGTGCGGTTCAGGGCTGTGGCCGCGTGATGGGTCTGGCTGTGTCAGGTGAGAGAGCTTTATGGCTAAACCTGTCAGGCCTGAGCGATGTGCAGAAGTCGGAGGTAATGAACGCGGCTTACGATCAGACTAAAGGGCTGTTTTTTAGGGCCGGATGCTCTAGGCCGTGGGAAAATCATTCATTTGCGGCCGTGGCAGCTAAAAACTGCTCATCACACCCCAAAGAGGGAGAAGAGGCGTGCAACCTAAGATGCAGGTATTCCCCAGTTATTCTCTCTCCGCCCGCAAAAAGGAGAAGGTGGGAATACAGCCCTCTTGTTCTGTGTTCAACAAGGGCCCGTTCGGTGAGCTCTCCTCAAAGTCTGAGGGACGAGGAAGCTCCGAGTTATGTTCAACAGCGTCACCAAGCACTCACTCGGTGTGTTCAAACATCGTTCAGTTTGGGGAAAACATTAATAAATGCTGCACTATCGCAGCCAGGCAAGCAGCCGAGGGCGATATGCTCAAATAACTCAATAAACACAAAAAAAAAATGAATGTGGAACAATTCCACAGTGGTTGCTTACATCAATCGGCAGGGGGCACACGCTCCCTTCAGCTGCATCAGTTGGCAAAGAGGCTGATCGCGTGGAGCGACACAAGGCTTTTATCCCTCAGGGCGACTCACATTCCAGGGATTTTAAACAGAGGAGCCGATTTATTATCCAGGGGAAACCCCCTATATGGGGAGTGGAAACTCCATCCCCAGGTGGTGAATCAGATATGGCAGAGGTACGGTCAGGCAGCCGTAGATCTCTTCGCCTCACCAGAAAACCCTCAATGTTCTCTGTTTTTATCTCTAGCAGACAAAAGTGCATCACTGGGTGTGGATGCTCTAGCACACCCATGGCCAGACGTCCTTCTTTACACATTCCCTCCTCTGAGTTTAATTTCCCCCACTCTAGCCAGAGTGAGGGAACAGGGTCTATCATTAATACTGATAGCTCCACGTTGGCCATCCAGACACTGGGTGGCCGAGATAGTCCAACTGCTTTCAGGCCAGCCGTGGCCCCTCCCTCCATCCTGTCTCAGGCGGGGGGAGAAATTTACTACCCTCACCCAGACAGGATAGCTCTCTGGGCTTGGCCCGTGAGAGGTGAAATCTGACCACAGCAGGTCTGCCCTCATCAGTCATACATACTATACAGAGTGCAAGAGCTTCCTCTACTCGCTCACTTTATAGCATTAAATGGCTTTTGAGAGATGGTGTGAACAGACTCATATTATCCCTTTTCAATGCTCAGTGGAGGATATTTTATGCTTTCTTCAAGATCTTTTAGATAAGGGGAAAGCTTTCTCCACCATTAAGGTGTATTTAGCAGCTATTTCAGCTTGTCATGTAGGCTTTGGGGAAAAATCGGCAGGTCAGCACCCCTTGATAAGTCGTTTTATGAAAGGGGCATGCCGTATACGTCCGGTATCCAGGCAGATGGTTCCCTTATGGGATTTGTCCATCGTCCTAGAAGCCCTTTCTCAGCACCCTTTTGAGCCATTGGAGGGAATTGGTCTGAAGTTTCTCACTTTTAAGACAGTGCTGCTCATAGCTTTAGTAACAGCTAAGCATGTGAGTTACTTACATGCTTTGTCTGTTAGCAGTTTGCTCCAGGGCTCACTAAGGTTTCCTTTCGCCCTAACCCGGCTTTTGTACCTAAGGTAGTTGACTAAGTGTATAGGTGCCTATCGACTGAGCTAGAAGCTTTTCCCCCTTCTCCATTCTCTTCTCCAGGGGAGCAGAGGGTGAATTCCTTATGTCCGGTACGGGCACTTCATGCATATGTGAAAAGAACGACAGATTTTAGGACTCATGACCAGCTGTTTGTGTTATGTCTACTCCTCACAAGTGGAAGCGGTTGTCTCGTCAACAGCTGTCTTGTTGGATCATAGAGGCTATTTCTTTAGCCTATATTTGCAAGGGTCTTCAACCGCCTAGGGGCTTGAAAGCCCACTCCACCCGGGGAATGGCTACATCCTGGGCCTTACTCAGGGGAGTTTCTGTTCAAGATATTTGTTAAGCAGCAAGTTGGGCTACGCCACATACGTTTGTGCGGTTCTATAGGCTGGACGTTTCTGAGCACATGCAGTGCTGGGAGCCAGTAGTTCTGTGCCCATTTAACTATTATGGAGGTTAGCAGTGATGTGGGTGCAATCCAGGAGTGGTCTATCTCCCATAGTGAAACACAGAGTGAAGTTAGAAAAAGAATGATGGGTTACTTAACATAACCCGGGTTCTTTGATAACAGAGTGAGGTGTTTCACCAGCACTTCCCTCCTTGCACGGGTATGGGAAGAAATCTCTCTATAATGACTTTGTAGCCTGACCTGACTGATATAGGTGGGGCGGAGCCGGGTCATAGGTCGACCTGTCTGTCAAAGACAGACGTGGTGTTATAGGAGCTTCCGCAGTTGGTCACGCCCAAAGCGATTCCCATAGTGAAACACCTCACTCTGTTATCAAAGAACCCGGGTTACGTTAGGCAACCCATCATTTTCACTATCTGTAAGCGATCATAATCAAAATTTCAAGAAATTTTCATTGAAATATTTCACTCTATGTGTAACGAATCTATACAATATATGGGTTTCACTTTCTGAAATGAGTGACAAAAAATATTGACCTTTTTCATGCTATTCAAATTTTTTTAGATGTACCTTTAAAATAAATACTAATAATAATTTCTGATGTGTATTTACTAAAAACAGAAATAATTCGTAACTGTACGTGTCTTTATTGTAAATCTTTAACAATTTCATATCATTGCTAAATAGAAGAACTAATATATATATATATATATATATACACATACATACATACATACATATATATGTGTGTATATATATGTATATGTATGTATATATGTGTGTATATATATGTGTGTATATGTATATATATATATATATATATATATATATATGTGTGTATATGTATATATATATATGTGTATATGTATATGTATATGTATGTGTATATGTATGTGTATATGTATGTGTGTATGTGTGTGTGTGTATATATATATATATTAGTGGTGGGCCGTTATCGGCGTTAACGTGCTGCGTTAACGTGAGACTCTTATCGGGCGATAAAAAAATATCGCCGTTAATCTATTCTCAAAGTTGGGTTGGGAGCTGGGTCTATACTACGCAAGCTATGATGACTTTCACCCTGATATTTTAGCGTGGATGTATACCTAGCCGAATTGCACTGTAGGGGGCGAGAACGAGTCTTCGAACTAGAGGCTCGCAGTCCGTGATGGACAGATTGTTAACGGCTGGTCTATGTGGTAATACAATCGGGCAGGACATCCAAACGCTCACCTATCATTCATCAACCTCAAATATGGCTTTTCATCTGAAAGATATATGTAGTAGCAACTTTACATGGCCGCTCAATATGATGTTAACCTAGAGAAATGTGCGCTATTGAAGTGTTTGTGTGGAAGCGCGTTTGCTGCAGGACAGGCTCCGGTGCGCTCACTTGCTCTTAAAATCTCCGTCATTTTTGGTCATACAGATAAAAGTAGCCTAATACATCTTTCGAATCTGTAAAGACTCTACGTTTATTTGTGTGCACTCAGAATAACAACGAAACGTTGCGCTTTTAAGCAAACAGGATGCGCTTTAGGTCTCATGTGAACTTGAGCGAGAAACTTCGAAACTCCGTCTTTGAAAAATATATCTATAGAGAGTGAAATGTCTAAAAAATAAAAATAGAAGACGTGTGTGTTAGCATGGATGATTTACATGAAATGTAATCTGTGCAACACTGTGCATAAGATGGCTTTCAGTTCAATATAATAACAAAAAACGACATTTTGGGTTTTTATTCAACTAATAACGTGGGCACGCTGTGATCTGTACTATATTTTTACTGTAATTGACAGTTATCGGCAAAAAAAAACAAAAAAAACAACACGGGAGTGGGAGGGAATGGGAGTCATTCTTCCGGGAGTGGAATGGGATTTTCCTCCAGTTTTTTCGTGGGATTGGTCATTTATTTTTAGTCATTATTTGGGTAGCACACATATTCTGAATGCCTTCGGCAGAATTCAAATGAGCCATTTTAATCTAGATTAATCTAGTTTAATTCCAAGATTAATCTAGATTAAAAAAAAATATCTATGCCCACCACTAATATATATATATATATATATATACACACACACACACACACATATATATATATATATATATATATATACAATAGTTAAGATATTAGTATATCTTTAACTATTATATTACAGTAGTCCTTTCTGCTTCCACGGCAGCAGTAGCATTTCTTCCTTCTGTAAACATGCACACATACAATTCGCAAATAGCATAATGATAACCATCAGCGGTTTTAATCTATAAATGAGCAAATGTAACTCAGCTTTAAAAAAAAGAACACTCACCTGTCTAGCTAGAACAAGCAGAGTGACAAAGAATATAAAGAGAGACACAGCACCCATAGTTTTCAAGTCTTTCAGAACTCCTGGCCTTTTTTGATGAGAGACAGAGAGAGAGAGAGAGAGATGTCAGCATCACTGTTACATATTTTTATTTTTATTATATTTTTTTTGTTATAACAAATCTAGTCATCTGTAGCCCAGGATGGCTAGCAGACCAAGTCCACCACAGCTGTCAATTAGCAGGAAGTGTCTGTGCTGGTTCAGTAATTTATTTTCAACATCCAGCTCTGATTTCTAGAACAAAATCTGTAATCCTCAAGAAACTGTTGAGCATAAAGCAAATCCAAATGTTCTTTTGTTGTGATAGTTTTGGTCATAAATGAGCCAAATATAGCAGTTTTTGGATTATTGCGTGAATTGTTTGACAGAAAAATCCTGTCATAATTTATTAATCTGATGGTTTAATGTATACATATGGATACCTATGATTACCATATTAGAGCAGATTTGACTAGCTTCTGTACACCATAAGCATAATATACTAAATAAATAAATACATATTTAACATTATAATTATAGAGACATGCATATAGAGAACATACATACTTAGCAAGTATGTGGACACTCCCTTCTGCTTAATAGGGCCCTTAAATCCAGTGAAAACAAATCCTAATGCTACATACAATGAAATCTTGATAATTGTGTGCTTGGCACATTGCAGCAACAGTTTGTGGAGAGTTTGTTTTCTGTCCCTGCGTGACCCATGTGCACAAAGTGAGATCCTAAAGAAATGGTTTACCAAGTCTGGTGTGGACATGACTGACTTTTTTTAAAGTATAGAAGCATAGATCTGAAACCTACTGAGCATTTAAATGCTGACAGCAGAATTATTTTGTCTGAAAAATTATGCAGCCATATTCCAGTTGCCTTCCCAGAGGAATGTAAGTTGTTATATTTAGAAGTAAAGGAAGGACTGACTTTCTATTAATGTAAATGTCCAACCACATATTAGTGTATTGGTCCCTACATAATACTGACCATATAGTGTATATAACAAGTTCTCACCTATCCAGAACCTCTGTTTTGTAGAGGAATTTACTGTACTCGTCCAGTAGGGATGCGTGTGTTTGAAGAATGATGACGCTGTAGAGCACCACGGCTGTTAGCATGATGAGCATCTTCAGTTCATAGTTGATCCTCAGAAACACTGAGCAGGAAATTAGGCCAAGAATGCAACTGTAGATAAAATACTAACGGCAGAAAAAACAGAAATCATAAAAATTATGTTGTGACTGTAAAAATCCCACTTTTGTTCTTACTAAAATAACAATTTGAATGGTGAACTTATATACAGGTGCATCTCAATAAATTAGAATGTCGTGGAAAAGTTTATTTATTTCAGTAATTCAACTCAAATTGTCAAACTCGTGTATTAAATAAATGCAATGCAAACAGACTGAAGTAGTTTAAGTCTTTGTTTTTTTTAACTATGATGATTTTTGGCTCACATATAACAAAAAAACACAAATTCGAATTAGAATTAGAATACAACAAATTAGAATACTTCATAAGACCAATAAAACATTTTTTAGTGAATTGTTGGCCTTCTGGAAAGTATGTTCATTTACAGTATATGTACTCAATACTTGGTAGGGGCTCATTTTGCTTTAATTACTGCCTCAATTCGGTGCGGCATGGAGGTGATCAGTTTGTGGCACTGATGAGGTTGTATGGAAGCCAAGGTTTCTTTGACAGTGGCCTTCAGGTCATCTGCATTGTTGGGTCTCTTGTTTCTCATTTTCCTCTTGACAATACCCCATAGATTCTCTATGGGGTTCAGGTCTGGTGAGTTTACTGGCCAGTCAAGCACACCAACACCATGGTCATTTAACCAACTTTTGGTGCTTTTGTTAGTGTGGGCAGGTGCCAAATCCTGCTGGAAAATGAAATCAGCATCTTTAAAAAGCTGGTCAGCAGAAGGAAGCATGACGTGCTACAACATTTCTTGGTAAACGGGAGCAGTGACGTTGGTTTTCAAGAAAACACAATGGACTAACACCAGCAGATGACATTGTACCGCAAATCATCACATACTGTGGAAACTTAACACTGGACTTCAAGCAGCTTTGGCAATGAGCTTCTCCAACCTTCCTCCAGACTCTAGGACCTTGGTTTCCAAATTAAATACAAAACTTGGTCTCGTCTGAAAAGAGGACTTTGGAGCACTGGGCAACAGTCCAGATCTTCTTCTCCTTAGCCCAGGTAAGACGCCTCTGACATTGTCTGGTTCAGGAGTGGCTTAACAAGAGGAATACGACAACTGTAGCCAAATTCCTTGACAAGTCTGTGTGTGGTGGCTCTTGATGCCTTGACCCCAGCCTCAGTCCATTCCTTGTGAAGTTAACCCAAATTCTTGAATCGATTTTGCTTGACAATCCTCATAAGGCTGCGGTTTTCTCGGTTGGTTGTGCATCTTTTTCTTCCACACCTTTTCCTTCCACTCAGCTTTCTGTTAACATGCTTGGATACAGCACTCTGTGAACAGCCAGCTTCTTTGGCAATTAATGTTTGTGGCTTACACTCCTTGTAAAGGGTGTCAATGATTGTCTTCTGGACAACTGTCAGATCAGCAGTTTTCCCCATGATGGTGTAGCCTAGTGAACCAAACATATGGCGCTTTTCCACTGCATGGTACGGTATGGTTCGGCACGGCTCATTACGGTACGGTACGGCTCAGTACGGGTCGGTTTGCATTTCCACTGCAGTTTAGTACCGCTACAGAGTGGGCGGGATTATTCACGTGTCTTTATAGCTGCGCCGCCTCTACTGCCGTGACATCATCGTAAACGCGCCACAAACAAACTCACAACAAAGAAAGGAGACAGAATAGTGTTCTACATTCTCGGCATGTGGATGTTTTTAACAGCAATGGAGAGGCCTATGAGAATGCTTGGGATTTACCCCCAGCAGCAGAGACTGTGGTGGCAGTGCCACGGGCTGTAGAGGTGGAGGGCAGGGATGTTCGTGCAGGTGTACTGCATTACTTGATTAGTTAACTATTCATGTAGCGTGTTCTGTAACGTGAATTATCAATAAACTTTTGAATATTTCAAAATGTACAAGGTATCCCTTGTTTTTTTATTTATGTGATGGTTTTTATAATCGTGGCATTAATCATTTGTCTTTTTCAAGAGGTTCATTACGTGCTCATACAATAATACATTTTTAATATAGTCTGGAGGTACACTTATTCGATCAGATTGTTTTTAATTGAAGCAAAACACAGATACAAAGGTAATAATAAACAGAAGACATACTCTGAAAATATAGCAAGTTCAAAAGTATATACATAAGGCTTTTTCCTTCGGCGTCGCGCCATCAAGCTCTCACTGGATCCGCTCCTCGGCTATCAACGAGAGGAACGTCTGTACTTCCTCAACAGACATTTTTTGGTTGATACAAAAAGGTGCGTTTGTTCAAATAAAAGTTGCTCCTTTGCTGGCTGTGCTGATTTAAATCTAGTGGGTCTATGGGTCTCATGTCGCAATTTCAGTTACGCAGTAATGGCGATTTTCTCCGGACAATCAGTGATCAGTAGAGTTTACACGCCACGTTATGGTAATGGTACAGATCGCTTGGAACCACGGCCGAGGTGGTACTAAAAAAGTACCAGGTACCAGGTACTGTACCCAGTGGAAAACCCCCAAAAGTGAACCGTACCGAACCGTACCGTGCCGTACCATGCAGTGGAAAAGCGCCATTAGAAACCATTTTGAAGGCTCAGGAAACCTTTGCAGGTGTTTTGAGTTGATTGGCATGTCACCATATTCTAATTTGTTGAGATATTGAATTGGTGGGTTTTTGTTAAATGTGAGCAAAAATCACAGTTAAAAGAACCAAAGACTTAAACTACTTCAGTCTGTGTGCATTGAATTTATTTTAGTGGTGGGCCGTTATCGGCGTTAACGTGCTGCGTTAACGTGAGACTCTTATCGGGCGATAAAAAAAATATCGCCGTTAATCTATTCTCAAAGTTGGGTTGGGAGCTGGGTCTATACTACGCAAGCTATGATGACTTTCACCCTGATATTTTAGCGCGGATGTATACCTAGCCGAATTGCACTGTAGGGGGCGAGAACGAGTCTTCGAACTAGAGGCTCGCAGTCCGTGATGGACAGATTGTTAACGGCTGGTCTATGTGGTAATACAATCGGGCAGGACATCCAAACGCTCACCTATCATTCATCAACCTCAAATATGGCTTTTCATCTGAAAGATGTATGTAGTAGCAACTTTACATGACCGCTCAATATGATGTTAACCTAGAGAAATGTGCGCTATTGAAGTGTTTGTGTGGAAGCGCGTTTGCTGCAGGACAGGCTCCGGTGCGCTCACTTGCTTTTAAAATCTCCGTAATTTTTGGTCATACAGATAAAAGTAGCCTAATACATCTTTCGAATCTGTAAAGACTCTACGTTTATTTGTGTGCACTCAGAATAACAACGAAACGTTGCGCTTTTAAGCAAACAGGATGCGCTTTAGGTCTCATGTGAACTTAAGCGAGAAACTTAGAAACTCCGTCTTTGAAAAATATATCTATAGAGAGTGAAATGTCTAAAAAATAAAAATAGAAGACGTGTGTGTTAGCATGGATGATTTACATGAAATTGAATCTGTGCAACACTGTGCATAAGATGGCTTTCAGTTCAATATAATAACAAACAACGACATTTTGGGTTTTTATTCAACTAATAAGGTGGGCACGCTGTGATCTGTACTATATTTTTACTGTAATTGACATTTATCGGCAAAAAAAAAACAACAACATGGGAGTGGGAGGGAATGGGAGTCATTCTTCCGGGAGTGGAATGGGACGGGATTTCCCCCCAGTTTTTTCGTGGGATTGGGACGGGAAGAGATTAAAGTTTGTGATGCATTTTGGAAACAGGAGATGAGCCCCTGGTCTAATGCGCCACCTGGCTTGAGAAACCCGTTCTCAAAGACTTACTTTTAGTCATTATTTGGGTAGCACACATATTCTGAATGCCTTCGGCAGAATTCAAATGAGCCATTTTAATCTAGATTAATCTAGATTAATTCCAAGATTAATCTAGATTAAAAAAAATTATCTATGCCCACCACTAATTTATTTAATACACGAGTTTCACAATTTGAGTTGAATTACTGAAATAAATAAACTTTTCCACGACATTTTAATTTATTGAGATGCACCTGTATACAATGGTGATAAGACGTGGATCAAAAACAAAATCAGTCAGCTATTCTCTATCGACTAAAAAGCTATGCAACTTGTTAAACAGTAAACACTATGTGATGCTTTGAATTCATGTGTTCTTCTTGTTAAAACAGGACTGTTTTTCTGGGTTGAACTGCGTTTTGACTCCTGTATGTACAGTATAACCAGTGAAAACAACTTTCAAAAAGGTTTGAAACTAAATTAAAGTAGAAAAAGCAAGATATTGTTGTATATTGTAAATATTTCATAATTGTGTATTTATGTAATTAAATCCCTGTTTGCGAAACTGGGTTAAGCTGCATTAGTCATGAAATCATAATCTAATAACATCCATGTTCAAAAAGAAATCAGCTGTGCAAACTGACCTTCACAATGAATCGTTTCCCATGAGTTAGAAAAGTAGCTATTGATACATTGATGCTATGCTGTATAATGCATTGAGTATAAACCTCTCACACACGAAACCTCTTTGGCTGAAATTCATTTGTTAACAGTAATTCCACATGTTGAAAACAGGATTTTTTAGCATTAAAATACCCCGTTGCACAAAATCACAAATTAATGACTTGTTGTTAATTACCAACTATTATAATTTCAGCAGAAAAACAAACGTCCCATTTTCAAGATACTTTACTTTGAATATAATTTTGTAAAAATTAGAATTTACATAATTTCCACCAAGAAATGTGAAATAAAAGCAGTTGAAAGTGAGGGGACGTTTCTGTTTTTGTAAGTTTATAATGAATGTTATTTCGCTTGTTACAATTAATGCTGGTCAAAAGTCCAAGAAAGGACACATTCTAAATAATACATTTTTAATATAGTCTGGAGGTACACTTATTCGATCAGATTGTTTTTAATTGAAGCAAAACACAGATACAAAGGTAATAATAAACAGAAGACATACTCTGAAAATATAGCAAGTTCAAAAGTATATACATAAGGCTTTTTCCTTCGGCGTCGCGCCATCAAGCTCTCACTGGATCCGCTCCTCGGCTATCAACGAGAGGAACGTCTGTACTTCCTCAACAGACATTTTTTGGTTGATACAAAAAGGTGCGTTTGTTCAAATAAAAGTTGCTCCTTTGCTGGCTGTGCTGATTTAAATCTAGTGGGTCTATGGGTCTCATGTCGCAATTTCAGTTACGCAGTAATGGCGATTTTCTCCGGACAATCAGTGATCAGTAGAGTTTACACGCCACGTTATGGTAATGGTACAGATCGCTTGGAACCACGGCCGAGGTGGTACTAAAAAAGTACCAGGTACCAGGTACTGTACCCAGTGGAAAACCCCCCAAAAGTGAACCGTACCGAACCGTACCGTGCCGTACCATGCAGTGGAAAAGCGCCATTAGAAACCATTTTGAAGGCTCAGGAAACCTTTGCAGGTGTTTTGAGTTGATTGGCATGTCACCATATTCTAATTTGTTGAGATATTGAATTGGTGGGTTTTTGTTAAATGTGAGCAAAAATCACAGTTAAAAGAACCAAAGACTTAAACTACTTCAGTCTGTGTGCATTGAATTTATTTTAGTGGTGGGCCGTTATCGGCGTTAACGTGCTGCGTTAACGTGAGACTCTTATCGGGCGATAAAAAAAATATCGCCGTTAATCTATTCTCAAAGTTGGGTTGGGAGCTGGGTCTATACTACGCAAGCTATGATGACTTTCACCCTGATATTTTAGCGCGGATGTATACCTAGCCGAATTGCACTGTAGGGGGCGAGAACGAGTCTTCGAACTAGAGGCTCGCAGTCCGTGATGGACAGATTGTTAACGGCTGGTCTATGTGGTAATACAATCGGGCAGGACATCCAAACGCTCACCTATCATTCATCAACCTCAAATATGGCTTTTCATCTGAAAGATGTATGTAGTAGCAACTTTACATGACCGCTCAATATGATGTTAACCTAGAGAAATGTGCGCTATTGAAGTGTTTGTGTGGAAGCGCGTTTGCTGCAGGACAGGCTCCGGTGCGCTCACTTGCTTTTAAAATCTCCGTAATTTTTGGTCATACAGATAAAAGTAGCCTAATACATCTTTCGAATCTGTAAAGACTCTACGTTTATTTGTGTGCACTCAGAATAACAACGAAACGTTGCGCTTTTAAGCAAACAGGATGCGCTTTAGGTCTCATGTGAACTTAAGCGAGAAACTTAGAAACTCCGTCTTTGAAAAATATATCTATAGAGAGTGAAATGTCTAAAAAATAAAAATAGAAGACGTGTGTGTTAGCATGGATGATTTACATGAAATTGAATCTGTGCAACACTGTGCATAAGATGGCTTTCAGTTCAATATAATAACAAACAACGACATTTTGGGTTTTTATTCAACTAATAAGGTGGGCACGCTGTGATCTGTACTATATTTTTACTGTAATTGACATTTATCGGCAAAAAAAAAACAACAACATGGGAGTGGGAGGGAATGGGAGTCATTCTTCCGGGAGTGGAATGGGACGGGATTTCCCCCCAGTTTTTTCGTGGGATTGGGACGGGAAGAGATTAAAGTTTGTGATGCATTTTGGAAACAGGAGATGAGCCCCTGGTCTAATGCGCCACCTGGCTTGAGAAACCCGTTCTCAAAGACTTACTTTTAGTCATTATTTGGGTAGCACACATATTCTGAATGCCTTCGGCAGAATTCAAATGAGCCATTTTAATCTAGATTAATCTAGATTAATTCCAAGATTAATCTAGATTAAAAAAAATTATCTATGCCCACCACTAATTTATTTAATACACGAGTTTCACAATTTGAGTTGAATTACTGAAATAAATAAACTTTTCCACGACATTTTAATTTATTGAGATGCACCTGTATACAATGGTGATAAGACGTGGATCAAAAACAAAATCAGTCAGCTATTCTCTATCGACTAAAAAGCTATGCAACTTGTTAAACAGTAAACACTATGTGATGCTTTGAATTCATGTGTTCTTCTTGTTAAAACAGGACTGTTTTTCTGGGTTGAACTGCGTTTTGACTCCTGTATGTACAGTATAACCAGTGAAAACAACTTTCAAAAAGGTTTGAAACTAAATTAAAGTAGAAAAAGCAAGATATTGTTGTATATTGTAAATATTTCATAATTGTGTATTTATGTAATTAAATCCCTGTTTGCGAAACTGGGTTAAGCTGCATTAGTCATGAAATCATAATCTAATAACATCCATGTTCAAAAAGAAATCAGCTGTGCAAACTGACCTTCACAATGAATCGTTTCCCATGAGTTAGAAAAGTAGCTATTGATACATTGATGCTATGCTGTATAATGCATTGAGTATAAACCTCTCACACACGAAACCTCTTTGGCTGAAATTCATTTGTTAACAGTAATTCCACATGTTGAAAACAGGATTTTTTAGCATTAAAATACCCCGTTGCACAAAATCACAAATTAATGACTTGTTGTTAATTACCAACTATTATAATTTCAGCAGAAAAACAAACGTCCCATTTTCAAGATACTTTACTTTGAATATAATTTTGTAAAAATTAGAATTTACATAATTTCCACCAAGAAATGTGAAATAAAAGCAGTTGAAAGTGAGGGGACGTTTCTGTTTTTGTAAGTTTATAATGAATGTTATTTCGCTTGTTACAATTAATGCTGGTCAAAAGTCCAAGAAAGGACACATTCTAAATAGTTTCAACATTTACTCTTTGGATTTACAGTCTGAAGGTCTGTCAGAACTTTTTTATTTGATTAAAAATGGCAAAAAGGACAAACAGCACTATAGTTAACTCACAGGAAGGTAGAATGTGTTGTTGTCCAGGTAAGATATGGGATGTCCATCAGGCTGAAGAAGAGTCTCATTTGATGCATTATAAACAGTATATGTGGATGTTAGGTTGTCTTCTACAAAGAACTGCAAGAGATAATTAAAATGTAATTATATTTTTTTTCTTTGAAGAAACGCACAATAAAAAATATAGACAGTGTTATTGATAGTTATAACACTGCGACAGTTACATCAAGTTAAATCACAGCAACATGTTTTGTTCTTTAAATTATATAAACATGTACAATACAAGATTTAAATCAACAAATTTGTTTCATATTTGTTTACAAACAGTGACATATGCCGCAAGTCGAATGGCCAAATCTGGAGGCCAAATAGCCCTCTGCAGCCAGGGCACAGATGGACACCAATCTCTGCCAAGAAACTCTGCAATAAAGCATGTCAGACTACTGCGGTTAAGGCATCTAATGTAATGTGTGTGATCCAATTAGGAAGCATCTCAGTGTCTTATTTGTAAGACCATAAGCACAAAAGTATTCTTATGAAATTTCCTGGATCATTGTGGTTGACATACCATATTGAAGACAGCCATGATCAGGATGAGGGCTGTGGTTGCCACGGTGAGGGTGATGCGTGGCCAAGGCTTGTTGTCAATGATTCCCGAGGATCTAAGGATCCAGAGCCAAGATGTGGAGGCTGTCTTATCGCAATGCTATTGTTGGTCAACACGAATAAAAAATGTATAAATAAATATACTGAACAAAATTATAAAGGCAACACTTTTGTTTTTGCCAACATTTATCAATAGGCTGAACTCAAAGATCTAAGACTTTTTCTATGGACACAAAAGGCCTATTTCTCTCAGATATTGTTCACAAATCTGTGTTAGTGGGCACTTCCCCTTCATGGGAACTTTAAACTGCGTCCCCTAGGGGTCGCTATTGGGGAACGCCGTCAGCGTGACCGTGCTTGAAGCATACATATATAAAAACACCACCTGTTGGCCGGCGACAGCCTATGACGTCACTACCGGCGCGACCCCTATATAAGGGGCGCCGGGAGAATAAGTCATTCTCTTCTTCATCTGAAGCTTGCATCCGAAGCATGGCTCACAGCCTAGGGGATGCAGTGTCTCGTTCCCCCTCGGGGAAACATGGTTACATACGTAACCTGAGACGTTCCCCTTCATGGGAACTTCGAACTGCATCCCCTAGGGGTCGCTATTGGGGAACGTTAATACCCACGCCACCATGCTGAGGGGAGTGCAAGCCAATTTCGCGAAAAAGGCGAGCTCTAAGCCAACTCTACCAGGCTAAGGGAGTTGCCCCTGGGACGGTTGACGGCTGTCAGTGACATTATCCCCTTCGGCCAAAAACCCGAGCTGTATACCCTAAGCACTTACCTGCTAGGTGCCGGGATTACCTGGACCCAGGGTAGAGCTCAAAGGCTTGGAATCAGAAAAAAAGATTCCTTTAAGAGGCTATGGCCAAGCACCTAGTGGTTGTATCTATGTCCTTTGCTGAGGGAACTGTCTAAACAGACCCTCTGATAGCGTTTCCCTTTTTCTTTAGTTATTTTTTACCCAAAATATTGGGGCAAAGGGAGTGGGGCCCAAGGCACAAAACAGGGCTTGACCAGCTTAAATAAGGGCGCGAAGCTGCGCACGTAACCCTACCCTTACGGGATTTTAGAAAGAACGCAGAACTTTCGATGTGCGAACTTACCACTGAGTGGATTTTAGAAAGTGCCCAGAGCTTTAGCGTAAGCACTTATATATATATTTTGGTAACGTTCTATGGCTCTGGAGCGGATAACTACTCATTCCTCGGAGTGAGAGGGAACTCAGACGCTCAGAAGAGAGCGGCATGCTCATAGATGACCCTCTATGGTGAGGGGAGCAATGCTAGCTCGACCAACAAGGCGAGCGACCTATCACAGAGCTCTGGGGGGCGGAGAAACTCAGACGCTCAGAAGGGAGCGGCATGCTCATAGGTGACCCTCTAGGTGAGGGGAGCAGTGCTAGCTCTACCGACAGCGAGCTCTGGAGAGCGGAGAACTCATTCCTCAGAGTGAGAGGGAACTCAGACGCCCCGAAGGGAGCAGCATGCTCATAGGTGACTCTCTATGGTGAGGGGAGCAATGCTAGCTCTACCGACAGCGAGCTCTGGGGAGCGGAAGAACTCATCCTTCAGAATGAGAGGGAACTCAGACGCCCCGAAGGGAGCGGCATGCTCATAGGTGACCCTCTATGGTGAGGGGAGCAGTGCTAGCTCTACCAATGAGGAGCTCTGGAGAGCGGGGAACTCATTCCTCCGAGTGAGGGAACTCAGATGCCCAGAAGGGAGCGGCATGCTCATAGGTGACCCTCTATGGTGAGGGGAGCAATGCTAGCTCGACCAACCAGGAGAGCGACCTATCACAGAGCTCTGGGGAGCGGAGAACTCATCCCTCAGAAGGAGAGGAAACTCAGACGCTCAGAAGGGAGCGGCATGCTCATAGGTGACCCTCTAGGTGAGGGGAGCAATGCTAGCTATACTGACAATGAGCTCTGGAGAGCGGGGAACTCATTCCTCAGAATGAGAGGGAACTCAGACGCTCAGAAGAGAGTGGCATACTCATAGGTGACCCTCTAGGTGAGGGGAGCAATTCTAGCTCTACCGACAATGAGCTCTGGAGAGTGGAGAACTCATTCCTCAGAATGAGAGTGAACTCAGACGCTCAGAAGGGAGCGGCATGCTCATAGGTGACCCTCTAGGAGAGGGGAGCACTGCTAGCTCCCCTCTGCAGCTGGAACCAGCTGGAACCAGCTTCCAGAAGAGATCAGATGTGCTAAAACATTATCTACATTTAAATCCAGACTCAAAACTCATCTATTTAGCTGTGCATTTGTTGAATGAGCACTGTGCTACGTCCCAACTGACTGCTTTATTTTATGTATAATCCTTTTCTCTTTAACTGTTTTAAATTTCATTTTAAATCAATTTCTATATCATTTTAAAATTCCTTGTTTTATTATTTTCAACTCCTTGTTTTTATTGCTGTGAATGATTATTTCACTTTTTATGTAAAGCACTTTGAATTACCACTGTGTATGAAATGTGCTATACAAATAAACTTGCCTTGCCTTGCCTTGCCTTGCCTAGCTCTACCGACAGCGAGCTCTGGAGAGCGGAGAACTCATTCCTCAGAGTGATGGGAAATTTAGACACTCCGAAGGGAGCGGCATACACATAGGTAACCCTCTAAGGTAAGGGGAGTAATGCTGGCTCTACACTTGCAGTGCTGACCAGAATAACCTGAAGATCAAGGAGGTTCCCACAGAAACCTCCGAGGAGGCCTCATGTCCGGACCATCAGTAAAGCAGTTCGAAGAATACAGAACCTGCCTGAAATCATCATAGGTCCAGTCTGACTGCAGTCTTAGTTTCCCACCTAACCTCGCTCCGGTGGGGTAGATGGTGGTTTGCAGGGGAATTAGAGAGGGAAGCTAAGGGCCGTTGGTAGAGCCCCCCCTCCCCCCCCCCAGGGGAGGGAGTAGATATAATTTTTTACTCTGGTCCAGATGAGAGCTTTTTTGAGAATGCTTCGTCTGGATCACCTCCCTCAGGTCTCGCCTACCTCTCTTTGACCAGTACCTCCCTCTACCCCTACCCGCAGATGGGAGAGGGGCACGCGTCGCGACACTAGCCTTCTGTGCCCGTCTCCGATCTTCAGACCAGGACGGGCCAGGACCCCCGCTTTGTTCGGGCTCGGACCAGGACCTTCTTGGAATGAAGGTATATAAAGGCCGCTGAGCGCGCCCTCGCCTCCCTAAACTTCTCGACCACCGTCTCGACGGAGGTACCGAAAAGCTGGGAGGGCGAGATTGGAGCGTCTGCCAGATTCACCCACAGATGCCTTTCCGTTACCACCATGGCTGCCATAGACCTGCCCATAGCAGTGGCAGCCTGCTTGGAAGCACGGAGGGCTAAATCTGTGGTGCGGCGCAGTTCAGCTACCTCGTCAGGCGACAAGCCCTGACCGTTATCCAGGTCCTTCAACAGATCCGCCTGGTACGCCTGAAGCACCGCCATGGTGTGCAACAAAGCGACTGCCTGACCTGCTGCTGCGTAGGCTCTGCCATTTAAGCATGATGTAACCTGAAGGGGCTTAGATGGCAAGGAGGGGGAACCTTTAGAGAAGCTGTCTCCCCCATAGAGAGATAGCTAGTTAGCGTCTCTTCTACAGGGGGCATCCTCTCATAGCCGTTTTCACGCATCCCTATAATGTTAGCATAACTGGTATGCTGGAATTTGTGGATGCTAGAAGAAAACGGCTTTTTCCATTTCTTCTCGACCTCCGTATGGAGATCAGGAAGAAATGGAAGGTTCACTTGAGCTGGGGTTTTATGGCCAGAAAGATATCGCTCAGAGACGTCCCCGCGGCGCCGCCATTTTGGTTCGCTCCCACGGCAAGTCAAGCCTCGCCATGGTGCGTTCCATAACATCCAACAGCTCTTCGTACGCAGGGCAGGAGGTTTGAGAGAGTTCAGTATCAACTTCCTCACTCCCAGACATCTCCTGCTCTTCCTGGGCATAACCCAGCAGAGCACTAGCCGCTGGATCAGATGATGTCAGAGGGATTACATCATCATAATCCAGCGGCTCGCCCTCGTTCTTGGCCGACTCGTGCGAAAGGGAAAGCTCCCTCTCTAACTCATCGGCCAGATCCACCTGCGAACCCCACGATTTCATTCTCCTCCGTGCCTCGGCAACGGTGGGTCTTGAATCGCGGGAAGCAGACGGCTGACCTTCTTTTCTCGAAAAGAGGGACAGACGAGAGCGGAGCTTTCTCATAGAGAACCGCTCACAATGCATGCAGACTGCCCCCTCAAGGACATCACGTGAACAATATTTGAGAGAAATAGGCCTTTTGTGTACATAGAAAAGCTCTTAGATCTTTGATTTCAGCTCATGAAAAATGGGGGCAAAAACAAAAGTGTTGCGTTTATAATTTTGTTCAGTATATATATATATATATATATACACACACACACACACACACACACACACACAGCAGTTTGTTCTGGTTCTCAAATCTGATTGGTTGAGAACCGTGAGATATTGTACTGGTATCGCTACAGGAACGCCCTTTCACAATGTTGTATCCCTCCGCTTGTTCTAGCCGGGTCTATCTACGTTTTGTCAATCTAGTGTCAAGGCAGACGCCCAACTCCACTATAATTTAAAAATAATACTGTTTTGTGTCACGGAATGCACTTTTAAGGATTTTCTAGGCGAGGATTTGCTTGCTTGGACTTAAAAGATGCGGTTTGTTAATAAAGATAAAGTCTATTTGAAAGTATGCTTCAAAGTTTTCAGAGACAGGATTTCCAACGGTTCAGCCGGCAGTTCAGCGCTCATTACACGCGCAGAGGGCGCCTCACCGTGGCCAGATCTTCTGGAATTTACCGCTGGCTCTAATGTCTATATAGTGTTTAAACACGATATATAATTTGTGTTGGGTAAATCTAACGGCCAGTCTATGGTCTCGTTAAACTATTATTTGTTCCAGAGCAAATAGTTTTGGCAAAAGTTTATCATGTTTGTGTAAATTCAATGCTGTATATTGCGGTGCCTTTGCTTATGGTTGGCTGAATTGCCTAGCAACTTTTATGATGGCTGTTGTTGTTTATTAAATATGATTATTCAATTATTAGTATTTTATATAAATAATAATAGTATTCAATAGTGTTTAGTACTGAGACGTGTGTGTGTGTGTGTTTGTGATTGTGATTTTAGTTACATTGTTCCGCCGTTGGATAGCGACAACAGACTGTTTTTGAGTCAGCGCTGCAGTAAAGACTTTTACTTTGAAAAATAAACGCTTTTCTAAACGGAACTTATTTTTTACTTACAACAGCTTGACACGGCTAACAAATGCACTGAGGAGCGCTGTCATCAGAAATCAATGAAGGATATTGACGTTAAGACAAAGATAACGCTTTCCTCAGTGGACATTTAAACTTAATTGTAAGTAACGTTAGGAGAACGCTTACATTTCACTGCTGGTTATATTCTGTATAATTGTGTATGTGACGAATAAAACTCTTGAATCTTGAGAATGAGATGCCTGTATCAGATGCAGGTAATCACAGTCACTCAGTCCATCTCTCTCTCATAATGCTTATTTTACATAATACAGCAAGCTTTTACTACAGTAATACAATACGTTTTCAATGAAGCAACTCAAGGTTCCTTCGTTACCATTTCTAAAGTGACACTTTGGAATTACTAATGGAGGCTTGGGCTCAGCATTTAAACTGTCTAATTTAGATTTGAATTTGTGGCGGAAAAAAAGTAGTTCTCCACAAAAGAGGGCTTTTAAAGATACTCCGTTGTTGTTTCTAAATGATTTACATAGTAGTGCCGTTGAACTGTTGTATAAATGCAATATCACACTCGTAGACCTGAGAATGGCTGTATATTGCCACAGATGTGATTAACTACGGCCGAATCACAGCCATGGCGATATAAAGCCATATCTCGCCTCTACTCGTGTGATATTGCGCGCAAATATATATATTAGGGATGGGTAACGATTTTCGAATATTCGAATATTCGATTTAATTATAGAATATCGATTAGGTTGTGCGATTATTTTCTAAAGGTGTACCAGGGCTTGACAATAAAGACTGTCCGATGGCGTGAAGGACGCTCGGATTTGTCACTTACCAGATCGGGCCACTGCAGGTGGTCACTAAATTGTATCATTTGCATGCGTTTTTAAGCCTTGTTTGTTTAAAGATGTAAGTGATTAAAAAGCATTTGGGCGCGAAAGACAACTCCTTTCAGTACATGCGCGCTGTGTTCTGTTCTGTGTGAACAGCGCGAGCACCGACAGCCGCGTCTCTGACACGCGCGAGCCGCCCGAACGGGCAAACACATGAAGTATGTCAAACTACCCCTCTTGGCAAGTAACTTTAGCAATAATTAATCTATATTGAATTTATATACTGGAGTACAGATACACCGATCAACAGGATATTTGTTTGTTTTATTTTAGAGCATCTTCTGTTCCGTGCTTGCACACAAACTGCACTGTCGGCATTCGGGCGTGGCACAAGAGCACTAACCACGCCGGAGAACGAACTTCTGATACGTTCAGCCTGATTGCGTGAACAATAGACCTATTAAGCAATATATTGTGAGAGGGCCGTTTGCTACAGCGTCCCAAACAACTCAAAATAATAAACCAAAGTTAACAAAACGATGCACCCCACAGAGTGCGTCTCTGCCGCCTTCATGTCCTGTTTCCCATTAATGAAGCCGTGAGGAGCTCCCTGCATTCAAATTATTAGTTTTTAGCTGAAATAATAACGTAATATTCCACTAGTTGATATATTATATTTATATGCAAAATATTTGTGTTGTTTTTCGTGTTAAATGTGAAGAATGACAGGTTGGATGCCACACGTATTAGTTTTTATTTTTTTTGGCAGAGTATACAGGTGTAATTTTCACTTTAACTTCAGGCAATGTAACATGATTTTATGATCGTAATTTTGAATTATTCTTAAAATATTATGACGTTAATTATTTAGTTATTTATTTGAGAAGGATAAACTGATCAAACTTGCGCTGTCCGCGTGGTATTTAAAAAAAACTAAAACTTGAATTTAACAAAAATAAGATGTTCCAATCATATTTCTAAATTAAATTAATAAAGAAAGGAAACAAAATAATGACCAATTTGCTATTAAAAACCAAAACTGAACTATTTAAATGGCTCAGCTAGAGAGAGAGAGAGAGACACGGGCTCAGACTCAGGCGGAGAATTCTGAGAAGCTGCAGGGCTCTATATTCCTTCCCTTGTTTCAATTCAAAGTTCACCGAACTAATGAACTAATTGTGAACAACACTCCCGTCTTCTTCCCGAGCATGTGAACATGTTCATTTAATATATATATATATATATATATATATTAGTGGTGGGCCGTTATCGGCGTTAACGTGCTGCGTTAACGTGAGACTCTTATCGGCGATAAAAAAAATATCGACGTTAATCTATTCTCAAAGTTGGGTTGGGAGCTGGGTCTATACTACGCAAGCTATGATGACTTTCACCCTGATATTTTAGCGCGGATGTATACCTAGCCGAATTGCACTGTAGGGGGCGAGAACGAGTCTTCGAACTAGAGGCTCGCAGTCCATGATGGACAGATTGTTAACGGCTGGTCTATGTGGTAATACAGTCTCGGGCAGGACATCCAAACGCTCACCTATCATTCATCAACCTCAAATATGGCTTTTCATCTGAAAGATGTATGTAGTAGCAACTTTACATGGCCGCTCAATATGATGTTAACCTAGAGAAATGTGCGCTATTGAAGTGTTTGTGTGGAAGCGCGTTTGCTGCAAGACAGGCTCCGGTGCGCTCACTTGCTCTTACATCTCCGTCATTTTTGGTCATACAGATAAAAGTAGCCTAATACATCTTTCGAATCTGTAAAGACTCTACGTTTATTTGTGTGCACTCAGAATAACAATGAAACGTTGCGCTTTTAAGCAAACAGGATGCGCTTTAGGTCTCATGTGAACTTGAGAATTAATTCCCGTGTCACCCTCTGCTTCGAACCTGTGTGTATGCCTAACGTTACTGTGAAATTACCACATCAGACGTGACGTGCTAACATGGATGCAGCTATGAAGCCGCCGGGTTTGCTTCAGGGAAAATTTATTTCCCAATGGAAACTGTAAACAGTTCATCACGACCTCTTATGTAGGCCTACAGTTCAAAATTCATGTTTAACTGAATAAACAGTTAGTAAACACAAGTACATCTTATTGAACATAGTTTATTTTCATCACCAATTATCATAGTAGAACAGCTTTCTCAAGCAGTTTGTGATGCATTTTGGAAACAGGAGATGAGCCCCTGGTCTAATGCGCCACCTGGCTTGAGAAACCCGTTCTCAAAGACTTACTTTTAGCCATTATTTGGGTAGCACACATATTCTGAATGCCTTCGGCAGAATTCAAATGAGCCATTTTAATCTAGATTAATCTAGATTAATTCCAAAATTAATCTAGATTAATCTAGA
>JAPDDL010000536.1:0-20000 GCA_027422435.1 Schizopygopsis pylzovi | reverse complement strand
CGCTGTGTATATTTTAATAAATTGATCTTTGGGAACAGCAGGTGCAGTGTGCCGATTCTTGTTTACTTATAGTGCTTAACTTGATTGAACACCTGCCTAAAATTTCTGGATGTGTACTTATTATATATTTGTTTTCTCCCAAAAAGAACAAACAGCACTATAATGTAATGAACATTGTGTCAAACAAATGATTGGGATTTGCTAAAACAGTGTTAAAAATTTTTTTTCACACAATCACTAGATTCCATGGGTACTTACCAAGAAATGCCCAATGAAGCAAATGAGCAGAATCACAGACAGAATTAAGAAAGATATTCCAAATGATATTCCCAATATTGCAGTTCTGAAATAGACAAAAAGCACATGGAGTCTAAAATCACAAACAGAAGAAAGTGAGAACAGGTGTTCTCACTCCACAAATTCATCCTGGAATCTCCAACTCTAATTCAACAAATTCTTCCTGACAGCTCCAGTTCACTGCAGTGAAGACTTAAATAAAGACCTTTTGTAACAGAAATGAACATAATTCAGTAGAAATTAAGAATAAGTTAAACAAATATATTTATATGCATTTGGATACAGATTGCATTCTTCAAACCCTTCTATGATATTTCCTGTGTTGTCATGCATTGTGAAACAGAATATGAACAAACTTACTTTGGCAGAACCAGGATCTGCACAATGAAAATACAGACGAATATCAAGCAGGCACAGGTGACGTAATATTTGAAGGCCGGCAGGGTCGTTGCTCTATACTGCAGGGAAAGGACACACTTTTCTCATACAGAATCTAACAATTTGGTACTTTTTAATCTAGTTGACCGATTTGTCTCGTTCTGTCTTATCGTGGATGACAAACAGGTTTATGTTTCAATTATTGATATGATGATGTATTATTAAAAAACTATGGATTACTCTAGTTCAGATTAACGTAAGCTTACAAAGTACCTCTTTTTCCAATGTTTTATTGTGGAAGAACAAAGATATTCTCTGAATGTCCTCCGATTTGAGCCATTGTCTATGGAGATAAAAAGACACATATATATATAAAGAACTGGAACATTAAACACCACGGGAAAATAAAGCAGAGATATAAGATGACCTACTTTTGAGAATTGATGCCATCAAAAGTTCGAATCATCCTCTCGTTGAGTTCCTCCTCAAAACGCTTCTTCTGAGATTTTGTTCTGAGGAGGACACTGACTTATTAATGTCTCTGTCTAGGTGGCTCTTAGGCATGTATTCGTAAACATAAAATATCTTTATCATTTCAATTAATTCTATACATATTAATTGGACTGTTTTTAGGGCTGCTCAATTAATCGAATGCGATTGTCATGTCAGTAAAGCTGGTTCTGTAATCAGTAATAAATCTCCATCACCTGTTTTCAGATAGAGCAGCATTTAATACACAAGGCCATAGTTCACTGAAAAGCTACCCAATATCACGTTCCCCTCCGGGAACATCAAGCTGCGTCGAAACGCTAGGGGAACGCCATCAGCAATGTCCAGCTCTGAATCATATGTGTAATCAGTCAAAATTGACAGCCAGACGTCAGGTGCGGGTGACGTCACGACCAGGATGCTTAAAAGCACGTGATGTGCAGCTGGCGCCAGCTTTTTGTCATTCAGCAAAGCTCTCTGTGTGTGTCAGTCATTTGTCTGTGGGTCTGTTATTATCCAGTTAGGAAATAAGGAAGTTTGTTCTTAAAAAGGCAGGCAAAGAAAGACTAGTACAGACATGTCAAAGGCATCCTTTAAATCAAAGAGGGGCGAGAGTGGTTCACAGTACAGACAGTGTGTGACTCCATGCCCTCGCTTCATCACGAGCGGGGATATACACAGTCTGTGCGTGGTCTGCTTGGGGGCGAAGCACGCGGAGTCGGCTTTTGAGGAAGCCGGCTGCCCGCATTGTGAGCGGCTTCCAATACACACGCTTCGCTCCCGGAGAACTCTCTTCAAGGAGGGAGTTTTCGCTAGCGCTCCTCACGGTGCTGGCCCCGCCTCCGCTGAGGCGGAGCGGTGGCTGCACTCGTGGGGCTCGCAATTGGATTTGGCAGAGGGATTGGAGACGGGTAGACCCCTATCTCTATCCTCACCTGCCAGATCCACTGCCCGTTCTCTGGGTTCGGAAGCCCGTTCTGCGGTTTCTTCCCCTCAGAGGGCGGGACCAGTGTTTCACCTATCTCCCTCCGAGGAGGAAGATGTGGAGAGCACTGGTTTTTCGCCCACTCTATCCCCACAATACGAGGAGTTATTAGAGGTAGTTACTCGTGCGGTTGCCAAGTTAAACATCAATTGGCCCGCCGATGATCAGACTGAAAAGCAGCGAAGTAAGCTAGATGAACGCTTTCTGCGTAGTAAGTCACTACCTCTACGCCGGAGCCTGCCTTTCTTTCCCGATCTTCACACTGAGGTGTCGAGATCATGGAAAAATCCTTTTTCTTCACGCCTATTTATCCCCGCCTCTGATTATTATGGTAATGTGGCGGGGTTAAGTGAGTGTGGTTACAGAACGATGCCCCGGGTTGAACAGACGCTCGCGGGCTATCTGGCACCCGGTGCGGCATCGTCTCTGAAGGCTCCGGTCTTGCCCACCAAGCCGCTGCGTGGGTCATCAGCGCTGTTGGGCAAGGGGTACGCGGCAGCAGGTCAGGCGGGTGCATGCCTTCACACTATGGCTGTGCTTCAGGCATATCAAGCAGACCTGCTGAAAGATCTAGACGAGGGCGAGCAAATCAGTTCGAGTGATGAGAAATCGGAGAACTGAGGAGAACCGCTGATTTAGCTCTCCGCGCCACTAAGGAGACCGCCCGTGCCATTGGGCGGTCTATGGCAGCAATGGTGGCAACGGAGAGGCACTTATGGTTGACTCTGTCCGACATGAAAGAGAAGGACAGGGTCGTCCTGATGGATGCCCCGCTTGCGCCTTCTGGGCTGTTCGGCGATGCCGTTAACTCGGTCGTCGACAGGTTCCAGGAGGCTTCTAAACAGGCGGCAGCATTTCAGCGGTTTCTCCCTCGCCGCTCTATAGCTCTAGGGGCTGCTGGGCGGGAGCAGCCCCAACCGTGTACCAGCTCCTCATATAGGGAGGTCCAAAGGCAGAGCGTTGCCGCTCGTGCTCCCCCGCAGCGGGACCGAGGTCGACAAGCGGAGGGTATGATCTTTCACCCCCGCCCGGAGTTATGGAAGCTGTGGGCGTGGCCCCTGAGGGGGCGCAACTCATAGCTTCAGGTCTCTCAACCGAGGTTGTTGAGACCATTCTCCAAACTAGAGCTCCCTCAACGAGGAAACTGTATGGCCTCAAGTGGAGACTCTTCACTTCTTGGTGTGGAGACCACCAGCTCGACCCAGTTAACTGCCCGATTGGTACAGTACTGGAGTTTCTGCAGGCTCGGTTCTCCGCAGGGTTATCCCACTCCACCCTGAGGGTTTATGTGGCAGCTATAGCGTCTTACCACGCCCCTATGGGTGGACAATCAGTGGGCAAGGACCCCCTGATCATAAGTTTCCTCCGCGGTGTGCTGAGGCTCAGGCCTAGAGTACGGTCCAGGGTCCCTCCTTGGGATCTCGCTGTTGTGCTAGAGGCTCTCTGCAAACCTCCGTTTGAACCCATCGAGCAGGTATCAGAGCGTATTCTTACGCTGAAGACGGTGCTACTTTTAGCCATATCTTCTCTGAAGAGAGTTGGGGATCTGCAGGCCCTCTCGGTGGTCTCTATAGACTTTACGCCCGGTCTGGCGAAAGTCTTTTTGTACCCTCGTGTGGGGTACGTCCCTAAGGTCCCCTCCTCGGTACCGCAGCCCGTTGTACTCCAGGCCTTTTGTCCTCCTCCCTTCAGGGAGCCCAACCAGGAAAAGCTTAACTGTATGTGTCCAGTGCGAGCACTGGACGCATACGTCCACAGAACTGCCCTGTGGAGGAAATCGGACCAACTGCTGGTATGCTACGGTCCTCCAAAAAAGGGTTTTCCAGCTGCTAAGCAGACCCTTAGTCGGTGGATAGTGGATGCCATCATAGTTGCCTATGAGTCCTCTGATCTCCCCTCGCCTTTGGGGGTCAAGGCTCATTCAACCAGAGGTATGGCGGCCTCCAAGGCCTTTCTCGCAGGTGTCCCTATTCAGGACATTTGTGACGCTGCTGGGTGGTCTACGCCCCTAACCTTCGTCAGATTCTATGACCTAGATCTGCAAGCCACTCCTGGCTCTGTTGTTCTCTTGCCGTAGCTGTGCATTCCACACACTAAGCAGGGATTGGTAATTCTGGCGGCGTGGACATCTCGTTCCCCTAGCGTTTCGACGCAGCTCGATGTTCCCGGAGGGGAACGTCCCAGGTTACGTATGTAACCCTGGTTCCCCGAGGGAACGAGACGCTGCGTCGCAAGGCCATACTTCCGGCATCCCTACTAGAGCTATGCTTCATTCCTGGAAGCTGGTGCCGGCTGCACATCATGTGCTTTTAAGCATCCTGGTCGTGACGTCACCCGCACCTGACGTCTGGCTGTCAATTTTGACTGATTACACATATGATTCAGAGCTGGACATCGCTGATGGCGTTCCCCTAGCGTTTCGACGCAGCGTCTCGTTCCCTCGGGGAACCAGGGTTACATACGTAACCTGGGACGTTCATAATCGCATAATTTTGAAATCGTTCTGCAATAATGACTGCTGTTCGCGTAGCTTCTCAGTGAACTATGGCTCTGTGTATTAACAAATGCTGCTCCAACATTTAATAACTTGTTTTTACTCCAAACTCCCTTCATAATGTCAGTCGAGTGTTTAAAATAAATCCTTCTGTGAGATGACGTGGCTTCTTACACAGAATAAGACACGCAACGTATTTCATGGTATTCTAAGCAGTGATAAAGGTGATATATCAAATATATCAGTGATATATCAAAGTGATATAGTGATAAAAAGATTAGCATTGAATTAATATACTTTATTATAATGAAAATTATTATAATAAGAACTCTGATAAACCATATATTGCCATAGTCGTGTGTTTATTAGTCATGTTGAATCAATGAAAGCAGTTGAATCTTCTGTTTATTCAACTGCAGTGTGGGACTTCTTCTGTGGGGCATATTTGGAGTTTACTATGAGAGCGCCCTCTGTCCTTCGGATGGAGATTTACTGCTGATCACAGAACCAAGCTTCACTGACAAGATGCGCATGACTAGGATCAAAACTAGGATCACTGGGATTTAGAACAGATTAAATATGTCACCTACTGTAGCATAACTGCCCTTTAGTATAGGCTCAAACATTTTACTGTTGGAAAAAGATACAGAAGTTAAATCACCTCTCTGAACGCCTCTGAAAGTGGTACTGGCCCATGGGGACATCCTGTTAATAAGAAAAAGAGTAAGTGGTGAGTAATTTTAGCTGTAGGGATATTTTCAAACAAATAAAAGCCACACGAAGAAAAGCTGTTTTTGTAAAATATATATTTTTTAAATATATAAATATTGATATAATTTTAACATGTATTGACAGCTTTTACATGTACTTGACATATGTCCAAAATTGTATTATACATACATGAACACATATTGTATGATCTAGATATATGTGGTAATATACAAAATTCAATTTTCTAATACTGTAGGTTTCATATCTGTTTTTACGTCATGTGACAATCTAGTTCAAATATGGAAATGTAATATATATTACATTTGCGAATGGGACTGGTGGGTCTTGAACTGTTAATAGGATGAAAACAGGATGAATAAAAATATTACAACTAACTATATAATTGTGCATAGTTAGTGTAATATTTGTATTAATTTAATTATTTTTATTCAACATCAAAAGCTGACTTCAATATATTAGTTTTACCAAGTGTTTATTGGTCATTTGTAATATGTTTAAAATAAATGAAGGACATTTTTATTTACTTTTGTACATTAAGCAGTTTAACTTTAACATCTCCACTCTAAAATCTAGACCCTGAAAAAAGATGAAGAAAGAGAGGACAGTTGGGGACTGCTATTGTAGCTCACAGCGGTGTTGATTTTTCCATTCTCGTTGGTCATGCTGTCTCTGTGGTGAAGGTTGGCAAAAGGCTTGGCTGCACCCCATGACTCCAGGTATCTCGTCATCCTCACTGAAGCTCTCATTTTAGCCCCATCCAGGGTGTGTCTGGGTCTGTAGTGGTGCTGAGGACTTTTTCTCTCTGCCTGAAAAAAACAGACCACAGTCTAGACAAACTTTACTAAACCTATCCAGCTGCATTTAGTAAGTGCCTTGGATAGCTTAGCCACATGATACATTGCCACACGATTTTGTAACGACAGCAGCATCAGCAATAACAGCTAGGTTTTGAAAGAAAGCTATAGATTTGAAGGAAACAAAAGCGACTGTTCATTTGATCTTCATACCTTTGGGTTGATCACTAAGTAGGTTACAACTCCATGCTCTTTTAGATAAGGTTCACGCTCCTGGCCATCTCCATCTTCAACCTTATATGCTCCATTCAAGTGCTCAAGAGTCACTGAGGTGATGTGGACTCGTCTATTCATCAAGAATTTGCAATTACTATCGTTTTTCTCACCAGATTGTCAACAATTTCACACCTTCTACAAACTGAAAATGCATATTATAATTATGAATAGCTTTAATAAAAAATTATACAAACAATAAACAATAAAAAAAACAAAAAACAATAAAATCCCACATTGGCTTACCCGGGTACACCACCTGCTTCCATGTGATTGGCTAAAGTCACATCATGTGACCAGACATCATATTGCCATTTCTGGAGGCCAATCACACCACAGAGAACGTTTCCAGAGTGAACACCAACTCGCATATTAATGTCCACTCCTGTGGCATCTCGCACTTTCCTATACAGAAAAGGAAGAAAATAACAACACACCCCATCACACACCAGAGCATAGATTTAACCTTATACCATAACACGATTAGAAACACATTGAGACAAGAGATATGGCTTTGACCTTTTAAAAGGCATAATCTTTTGAATGTTGTTTTTGTCACTCCAATTCACAAGTTGCCAGAGATGCATCAAAAGTGGTGAGCATGACCCTGTTAAAAATTAATAATTTACTCATCCTGTTGTTCCAAACCTGTGACTTTCTTTCTTCCTTAGAGCATAAAATAAGATGCTTAGCAGCATGTCCTAGCTGCTCCTTTCCATACAGCGATCTGAGCAGGACCTTGGGATTTCAAGTTTCAAAAAAGCACCACAATACAACAAATGTAGGCTCTGTGTTTCTTATGTTATATTACAATGTCTTCTGAAGCCATACAATTGGATCATGTGGGGACAGACAAAAATTTCCATGAACTCATAACTCTTAAACATTTATTTAGCACATTCAAATCAGTCACAAGTGATAACAGACCCTGATCAATATGATTTTGTAATTTATTCAAAAAAATTATCAGCTGTTGGAACATTATTTAAAATGTATTCTTTGGATTCCAAAGAAGAAAATAAAAGGGTTTAGAAAGATTACAAAAAAATTGTGAATTATTAATTTTATAAAATGGCGGTGATCTGTAAAATATTTATTGGCTCTTGGTTTCTACACTATGGCTTAGAATAAGCATTTTCATAGAATATTCATAAAAATGTACTTTTGTTTTGGTTGATAATATGTTATTTTACAACACTGTGATTCCGAATTTTTTGCGACAACTTTTTCTTGCATGCCTTTAACCGGAATTCACAGCATATTTTCCAACACCACAATTTGCCAGCAACTACAAATAGAGAGATTTCATTCTTCCAGGTTTCTGCAGAATAGGTAAAGATAAGAGACAGCTCTCTTGTCTAGACTCAGCACCAGTCATTTTCCACAGTCTGACCTCTGAGGCCTCCGACTCATTAACGAGATGGCCAGGTATCATGTCCTTCACAGCAGCACTGTGCCGAGACCAATCAGCCCCTCTGCGCGGAGGATTATAGGACTGGAATAGAAGCTTTGCTGCTGGACTGACTCTGCTTATATCATAGAAATAGAGCACACAGTTTGCTTAAATCCTGGTCTGTTTACTGTATAATAAAATAATTTTATTTGATGCAAATTCAAGTTGCATGTAAATAATGTACAGAATGATGATTTAAATCATATATGTTCTAATCTCCTGTGGTAATGTGCAATAAAGCCAGATGTTCACCGTGTTGTTCTTTAGAGACAAAGGATAAAGAAGTCTGCAGAATATATAATAATTATGAACCTAGAACAGATGTTTTCAAGCTAATAAGAGGCAAATAATCGTTCAGCTAAGATTTAAAAGAAACAACAGATGTACAAGCTATTTGGAAATGTACAGTTTGATTTTGCTGCAGAACCCAGATTGTAGACCTTAAGCACCAAAATTGTTAATTGTAGTGTTTAGTAGTAGTAGTACAAATTAATATTATCAATACCAGCTGAGAACCACTGATAGCAGACATGTGGGGCTGAACTTACTTAATAGCTTCACACATGTCAAGACCCATCTTCACACAGTTTTTGGCATGGTTTGGCAAGAACTCTGGGAGGCCAGATACACAGTAATAACAGTCCCCTAAAATTTTTATTCTCATACATTCATTTTCCTGAAACACACAGAAACAATCAAGAATGTCAACAGTCAGAATTTGTTTTGGAAATGATCTGCAACATTTGGTTTGAGTTTTACAAAGTAATATATTTTCCAAACAAGAAATTTTATATCAATAAAGTGCATGGCAGTGACTGGACTAGGATATCCAGCTTACCTTGGCAATCTGGTCAAATTTGCCAAATAGCTCATTCAACATATGGACCAGCTCTCCAGGTGAGCAATCGGTGGCCAAGCGGGTAAATCCAACAATGTCAGCATACAAAATACTGTAAGAGAACATAAATTTGCATGAGTGACTCAGGACTGGAAAAAGGCATACAGATTTATTTAGTTTTATTTTTTTATGCATCTGATGCGGTTTAATTGCTTTGAACTTATTGTATTTCCCATGCAGCAAAACTAATAATGCTAATGGCAATGTTCCCCTCAGACCATAACAGAATGAACCACCACAAGAAAAACACCCTCAGAATATTGTGTTTCTCAAGATCTCTGCATGTCTGAATGTGCGACACTTCATATGACATAATTATTTTGTATTCTTTTAAATCTCTGACCTTTTAATGTATGTGCATTACAGACATCGAAAATATTTCCTGCTAATGCAGCTGTCTCCCAGGGAATGAAAGCTTAAGTAACAAGCAAGAATTTTGGCACTCCAAAATAGTATGTTAAAAAGAAAATCCTTTAAAAACTGTGAGAAATTGGAAATTTATGGACTTGGTAGTCCACCATTTGAAACAAATATATCTCGCTGGGCGACTAAATTTGTTTAGTCACAAACAGTCCAAACAGGAAGAATACAACTCATCTGCCCATTGCTCTGCACATTAAAATGGCAAGAGTAAAAAGAGCTCAAACCAACATACATTTTTTAACCCCCCTCCCCCTCCCCTCTCAATGCCCCAATCTCCCCCTGCCACCCATGTGGTGGAAATTCTTATTTTATATTTATATTATCAACACACCTGACATTGGTGTGACGTTGTACATATAAATTATGGAAGTTGTTGGTGTTTTCCACCTGACCAAACTTTGGCCCCTGTAGTCTCTGTATGATTTCAGCTTTCATCACACGGGCAATGTGAGCAGGAAGCAGAGACAGCAACAGACGTTCCTGTAGCAAAAACACACCACAACAGGGAATGAGATAATTATATCTCACATTCACACTTGTCTGGCTTGTCTCTTTGATATGTGCAGCAGAGATTTGAGTCTGATATAAAAGCTTATGTTACCTAAAGAAACTGCACACACAGTCTTCTGAACAAAAGAAGGGCAAAGAAATAAGTGAAGAAAAGCATTCACTGTATCATTTACATGCTATGTTCCAAAACCTGGAGAGCATTCAAAGGCACCATACAGTCGTGTTCCCAATATGAAGGCTATTCTAAAGGTTATGTAACTTTATTATGACTCCTAAGATTTTTTTTTTTTGTCAAAAGGCTATGTAAATAAATACATATTTTAACCAATCAGCCAACTGTGAAGTTTCATGATAGTTATGATGAGGTAAGGTCAGCTGCCTACATTGTAAAACACGATAACCTGCAATTGTTACCTTAAAGAGCTATTTTTTACCTGATTTAACCCATAGAATTGAGGTTTGTTAGTATAATTACTATAGTTTGATTCAGGGATACTAAATAGTATTCCTGGATTTGAATAAAACCAGTTCAAATTAAGATTTTTAGATTTCAGTTTTCATAGTTTTTTTTTACATTTGGAACTTTTATGTTTGTTTGGTGAATACAACAGTATTTATAATAAATGGGAAAACTCTATAACTTTTGTAACGTCGCATTATAAATGAATATTAAGTCAGACCAAATTTGCAGGTGGTTAATCCGCATTTATGCATCGCAGAAAATTCCCGCTGCACATTAGTTCTGCTATATTAGCCTTTCTTTACTGGAGCTCTTTAAGCAAATTATGCATTAGCTCACATTTTTTCACAGGAGATGTGAAAATCCATGAGTCAAAGGCTTCTGTAATATGATAGTCATCTGGGATTGATATAATTGGATTACGGTGGACTTTTGTGAAAAGGTAAAACTAAGAATACCGCATTCAATTTTAGATTGTATAAGATTCTCCCACTAGGTATAAAGTGTGAATGAGTTTAATTATATCTAACAGGGATGGTCTGGAGGGTCAAAATGAAAACGTATGATAGCTTGACTCTGTGCTAAACACAAGAGAAAGTTAATTGCCCAGTAGGTCTGGTACATTTCCCCTAATCAACCATAATGAACTTGAGCATCTACATAAAAGCAATATAAATAAATTTACACTGTGACAAATGCATCATTATCCTTTTTGTTCCACTAATTAATGTGCTATACAATGAATGTAGTATCTATTACAAAAACAACAACAGCAGAAAACTGTGCAACGTTGCAGTGTTAGGTAGCTGAGACCACTGTGCTGTGGAAAGCACAATTCATCAACCGTAGCCTGAGAAGATATTCTTAAGAGTTTAATCCAGAGGAGAGCAGAGAGGCAATATTTGACCTCTCGCAGAGCAAATAGTCTGATGGAATACAGCCAATATGCCAGCAGCGGCCTTCAGACTTCACAGAGACATCAGTGGGCTTCAGTCACCCCATCTGCCTTTGTTGCCCTGTCTAAACTGGGAGCTGAGAACCAGCATCACAGAAGTGTCCTGGTTTCCACTCATTAGCAATAGGGCCGATAATGGGAGACTTTAAAGTTTTGCAGTATCTCAAAAGCAACCCACTGATATCTTCATGTCAATCTTATGGAAAAGTAATATGGCTGAGAGTCTAGGCAACAAATCAAATTCAATAACAGGCCTTAATAGGCATGATATGGTAAAACAACAACTTATAAAAGCAGTATGAATCTGCTTAAATCTGGGTTTTTCTTCTAACCAGGAGCAACTATTACGATTGACAAGAAGCAGAGCAGGTAAAACTTTATAGTAACTGCTCGCTATGAACCATTACTTAAACATTAATAAATAGTAAATTCATAATTTATAAAGGATTGTCCCACATTAATAGACCGCGGTAAGCAGTTTATAAATGCAGTTATAAATGCTTTGTCCTTGATTTATGAGGATATCTATAATGTGTTTAACAATTGTATCTTCATAATTTATTAATGATAAATTCACCATTTCTAAATTAAGTATTAGACTATTAACAAACAAGTTATTTAGGCATGGTTCACAAGATCATTTAGAAAGAGTAAATACATGATTAATAAACTATTTAAAACATTATATAGACATATAGTAATAGTGTGTCAATAAATGCTTTATTAACACATATTCCTACTGTAATTACTGATTAATTCAGGTTGGTATAGTAGTTGTCAGTTAACCATTTTTTTGTGAGCTCATCTAAATTGAGGACTATTTGTGCCTTGTTAATATCTTCTAAATAGAAAAAGGAAACAAACACAACAGAGTAATACAGAACACACACACACACACACACACACACACACACACACACATATATATATGTGTGTGTATATATATATATATATATATATATTAGAGCTGTTAATAGGTTTAAAAAAAAGTCTAGATTAATGGCACCCATTTTGTGTGATCGCACATATGAAATTAAGCATATACCATTTATCTTGCTTAATACGTAAATTGTCATTATTTACTATATTCAGCAAAATAAACCAAAAGATTGAAGGGTGATTCTCACAAAACTGTATTTTCTGCTAACTTATTTCAAGATTAGTTTAGATATCTTTTTTAAGGACACTTGGGAGACTCCAAAAGAACACCAAAGAACCAAATGATATAAGAAGTTCATATAACTGATACATTTGTGCACACAGACTAAACATATCAACATATCAAAACATTATTCTGAATGTGTGTGGAAACATCATGAATGTACTGAAATGTGTCTGTGTGCTGTGCATGAATACAACATATGATCTGTGTGTCAAGAGCGCTCAAACACGGCCTGCGTCCCAATGTGCACACTGTCCATCGTAAAGTCTATGTGATATTAGTAATTTTCAATACTATTTAGGGCAGATAAGGTGGGTATAATTATAATTGGTATAATTGTGTGTGTGTGTGTGTGTGTATATATATATATATATATATATATATAAACACACGCAGGTATATATATTTATATGAAATGAATGAAATTCACAGGAATGAAACTGTAGGACTACACAAGATATCAAATGAACAATACAGCCAAAATTTGACAAAATCTTAGTGGCAAATTCCAATAAAATTTTACATTTCAAACCGAAGACTCAAAATGAGCTGAAATGGAAAAACGTCTCGGTTACGTATGTAACCCTCGTTCCCTGAAGGAGGGAACGGAGACGTCACGTCGGAGGACCGACGAATTGGGATATCGCTTAGAGAGACCTATCCACTTCGAGTGTAAACTAAACGAGCCAATGCACATTGGCATGCGATTATTGCATCCAGCTGCCGCTGATCACAGCGTGAGCATAAATAGGCAGCAGGTGCAGCGCATATTCAGGTTTTCGCTGAGGAGCCGAGCCGGGGCCCGGCCGCTCAGCGGTGGTACAGGAGCCGTGGCGACGGGACGTGACGTCTCCGTTCCCTCCTTCAGGGAACGAGGGTTACATACGTAACCGAGACGTTCCCTATCAGTCGGTCACTCTCGACGTCACGTCGGAGGACCGACGAATTGGGATCCCTACCAAAAGGCCACGGATACTGCCCCTTCCAGTGTCCCGTGGAGGCCTCCTGTGCCGTTATTTTCTGGCGCAGGTTAGGGCCCCCATAGGAAGATCCGTTACTGTTGCTATGGCACTACCCACTCAGTAGGACTGGATAACACTGGGAAAACGTACCCGTTCAGCTCAGAACAGAGACGCTGCGGAAGCCCTTACCTTCCCGAGGGAGGTTCAGAGGCAGTTACACATATGGACAATAGTCAGATGCATATGGAAGATTGGAGGTGATTGTAACCTCTTGGAGTAGCAGGAAGTCTGCCGGGAAACACGGGCTCTAAGGCTAACCGTGGAAATACACATATGGGATCCGAACGGTCTCTACATATGGAACCCAGCCCTCTACCGGTTCTCAAGGATTCATCGAGTGAGGGCCTGGCGCCGGACGCTCCGCCCCGTCCAGCTGCCGAGGGGATGGAGGAGCTCGACAGGGTCTACAGTGGACTCTCTGGAGCAGTTTTTAGCAAGCCGACCCGAAACCGGGGCCCCTCAGTGCTTCTACCCGTTTGAGGTGAGAACACAGGAGGAAACCGGTTCCACACGAAGGCTATAGAATCTAGCGAATGTGTTAGGGGTCGCCCAGCCCGCAGCTCTACAAATATCTGTCAGTGAGGCGCCACGAGCCAGCGCCCAGGAGGACGCTACACTTCTCGTAGAGTGAGCTCTCAACCTGAACGGGCAAGGCACACCCTGTGCCTGATAAGCCAGGGTGATGGCATCCACTATCCAGTGGGCCATCCTCTGCTTGGAGACGGCATTCCCTTTCTGCCGGCCTCCGTGACAGACAAAGAGCTGGTCTGAGGTCCTGAAGCTTTGCGTCCTGTCAACGTAGTGTCTTAATGCTCGGACGGGACAAAGCAAAGCCAGGGCTGGGTCTGCCTCCTCCGGGGGCAGCGCTTGCAGGCTCACCACTTGGTCTCTAAATGGAGTAGTGGGAACCTTGGGCACATAGCCGGGCCGGGGCCTCAGGATTATCTGGGAATCCGCCGGTCCAAACTGTAGGCACGAATCGTCGACCGAAAATGCGTGCAGGTCCCCAACCCTCTTGATGGAGGCCAGTGCAAGCAGGAGCAGAGTTTTCATTGAAAGAAACTTGGGCTCAACTGTCTGCAAGGGCTCAAACGGGCCCTGTTGTAGTGCTCTAAGCACTAAGGACAGGTCCCAAGAGGGTATAGAGGGGGGGCGTGGAGGATTCAGCCTTCTAGCCCCCCTAAGGAACCTGACGACCCAGTCATGCTTCCCCACCGACTTCCCTTCCACAGGGTCGTGGTTGGCAGCAATCGCGGCCACGTAGACCTTGAGGGTGGAGGGAGACAGCCTTCGCTCCAACCCTTGCTGCAAGAAGGATAGCACGACTCTGATCGGGCATCTCCGGGGGTCTTCTCTGTGAGAAGAGCACCATTCGACGAACAGGTTCCACTTCAAGGCGTAAGCGTGTCTCGTAGACGGTGCTCTCGCCGAAGTGATGGTGTCAACTACCCCTTGGGGTAGGTCACCTAGAACCTCCGCGTCCCGTCTAGGGACCAGACATGAAGTTTCCAGAGGTCTGGACGCGGGTGCCATAAGGTGCCCCGTCTCTGAGTCAGTAGATCCTTCCTCAGAGGAATCTGCCAGGGAGGGGCTGTCACGAGGAGCATCAGCTCTGGGAACCAAGTCCTGGTAGGCCAGTATGGTGCCACGAGCAGAATCTGCTCCTCTTCCTCTCTGACCTTGCACAGAGTCTGTGCGAGAAGGCTCACTGGGGGAAATGCATATTTGCGAAGGCCCCGCGGCCAGCTGTGTGCCAGTGCGTCCGTGCCGAGTGTTCCATCGGTCAGGGAGTAGAACAACTGGCAATGCGACGTCTCTAGGGACGCGAACAGGTCTACCTGTGCGAGTCCAAAACGTCGCCAAATCAGCTGGACCGTCTGGGGATGGAGTCTCCATTCTCCGGGGAGCGCAGCTCGTGACAGCTCGTCGGCTGTCCGGTTGAGCAAGCCCGGGATATGAATGGCGCGAAGCGACCTCAGATGCTTCCGACTCCAGAGGAGGAGGTGGCGGGCGAGTTGTGACATGCGACGGGAGCGTAGACCACCTTGTCGGTTGATGTACGCAACGGTCGCCGTGTTGTCCGTACGGACTAGTACATGCTCGCCTCGTAAGCGTCTCTTGAGACGGTTCAAGGCCAGGTGTACTGCCAGCAACTCTAGGCAGTTGATGTGCCAGTGCAGTTGGGGATCCGTCCAAACCCCTGACACTGCATGCCCGTTGAACGTGGCCCCCCAGCCCTTGGCGGAGGCGTCTGTGTAAACCACAGCGTGCCTGGAGACCTGTTCCAGGGGCACTCCTGCCCGAAGGAATGAAAGGTCTGACCACGGGGTGAAGGTTTGGCGGCAGGCTGGAGTGACTTGGACCCTCAGCGTGCCGCTCTGCCACGCCCACCTCGGGACTCGGCCATGGAGCCAGTGTTGAAGCGGTCTCATATGGAGCAGCCCCAGCGGCGTGACCGCCGCCGCAGCCGCCATATGCCCCAGGAGCCTCTGAAACTGTTTCAGTGGTGCCGCCGTCCTGTTCTTGAATGTATTCAAGCAGTTCAACACCGACTGAGCCGTTCCTGCGTGAGGCGCGCTGTCTGACTGACCGAGTCTAACTCCATACCGAGAAAAGAGATCCTCTGCACCGGGGAGAGTTTGCTCTTTTCCCAGTTGACCTGAAGGCCCAACTGGCTGAGGTGCGAGAGCACCATGTCCCTGTGTTCGCATAACTGGTCCTGCGACTGAGCTAGTATAAGCCAGTCGTCGAGGTAGTTGAGAATGCGCACGCCCTGTTCTCTCAGGGGAACAAGGGCTGCCTCCGCTACTTTCGTGAAGACACGGGGCGACAGGGACAGCCCGAAGGGCAGGACTTTGTACTGATATGCCCGTCCTTCGAACGCAAACCGCAGGAATGGCCTGTGGCGCGGAAGGATCGACACGTGGAAGTACGCGTCCTTCAGGTCGATCGCTGCAAACCAATCTTGGGGACGGACGCACCCAAAGATGCGTTTCGGTGTGAGCATTTTGAACGGGAGCCTGTGAAGGGCCCGGTTCAAAACGCGCAGATCCAAGATTGGTCTTAACCCACCGCTTTTCTTGGGTACAATGAAGTAAGGGCTGTAAAACCCCGACCTCATATCGGCTGGAGGGACCGGCTCTATCGCGCCCTTCGCCAGTAGGACTGCGATCTCTGCTCGCAAGATGGGGGCATCCGCTGCCCTCACTGTGGTGGAGTGGAAGCCGCGATACTTGGGAGGTCGCCGGGCGAACTGAATCGCATAGCCGAGTCTGATGGTACGGAGGAGCCAACGAGACGGGTTGGGGAGCGCTAGCCAGGCCCCCCAGAACCGTACTAGTGACACCAACGAACCCACTGACGTACCCGCGGTGGGGCAGCGAGGGGGAACGCAGGGACCCGGCTCGAGCGTCTCGTTGCCGGTCCGAAGCGGGGTCGGCGTGTGTGACGCACTTACCTGCGTTCTGGCAGAGGGTGCGTGAGTAGTGCGATTGACCGCCCTCTCGAACCGCCCACAGCTGCCCACTGGCGAGAGAGGAGGGTGAGTGTAACTCAAGTTTGACTCGTTCACAACCCCCCGTCCCCTCTGGGGACCCAGAGATAGAGGAAACTGCTCTTTTGCCGAGGTTTTGGGTACCACTGACCGTGAGGCCAGTGGCAAAAAAGGAAACAAAAGATTCTCCGCCCGGCCCTCCTCCGGGGGAGGGAGTGGTGCGTTCACCATCTCCCGAAGAGCAAACATCTCCATCCCTGGGTCGTCCGTCTCAGGGCCGCTTGCGCTGACGCTTGCCGCCTGGTTTGGCGGGGGCCTGGACGGGCGGGGCGGCTGCCCTGCGGCCGGCTCCACGGCGCTGCTTGGCTGGAGGCTGCTGCGTCTGCTGCGCGGGAGCGGGGGCGGCGGCAGGGGGCCGCCCTCGGCGACGAGTAGACCGAGGCACTGCCGCCGGCGGCCGGGTGGAGGCAGCAGCTGCACGCCGGGGCAGGATGTGCCGGATTGCCTCAGTCTGCTTCTGCGCAGCGGAGAACTGCTGGGCGAAGTTCTCCACCGCGTCGCCGAACAGGCCGGTCTGGGACACGGGGGCATTCAGGAACCGTGCCTTGTCTACCTCCTTCATGTCAGCCAGACACAGCCAGAGGTGGCGTTCCTGGACCACCATGGTGGACATCGCACGGCCCAGAGACCGCGCCGTAACCTTCGTCGCTCGTAGCGCGAGGTCCGTGGCGGTCCGAAGCTCACTGAGAACTCCTGGGTCGTGACCACCCTCGTGCAGGTCCCTCAGTGCCTTGGCCTGGTGAACCTGCAACAACGCCATAGCGTGTAGGGCTGAAGCAGCTTCTCCGCAGGCCGCATAGGCACTGCCGGTCAGGGCCGACGAGTGCCTACAGGCCCGGGAGGGGAGCAACGGATTACCGCGCCAGGTAGAAGCGGTCCTTGGACACAATTGCATCGCAACCGATCGCTCCACCGGCGGGACCTCCGTATACCCCCGCGCCGCTCCGCCGTCAAGGGTGGCGAGGGAGGATGAGCCACTGGAGCGGTTTCTGGCAGTGAAAGGTGCCGTCCACGTTCCAGTGAGCTCATCATGCACTTCCGGGAAGAAAGGCACCGGGGTGGGGCCCTGAGAACCAGCGCGGGCCACCCCGAGAAACCAATCGTCCAGCCTTGAGGGTTCGGGACACGGTGGAGGCGTCCACTCGAGCCCAACACTCTCAGCGGCCCGGGCAAGCATAGCCACCATTTCCGGATCCGAATCCGGCACCGCTGACCGCCCGGAGGGTGGCAGCGGTACTGAACCATCATCTCCGGATTGGTCTGACTCACCCTCCAATGTAGCGATCGACATCCGATCGTCGGGGGGAGCGCCAAAGGATACAAGCGGTACCCCCCCTCCATGGGAGGGGCCAGCCCGCTCCCTAGGCAGCTCCATCGGTAGCGAGGTGCCGGTAACAGGAGGAGCCCTCGGTGTACTAGGGGAATTCCTCACTGTCACCGTAAGACCAGCCCGGCTACTGCCGGAAGTAGCCTCCCCCCGGTAGCCACCAGGGGGAACCCTAGATCTCGGCAGAGGCACGGGTACCCCGCCCCTTTGCAGGAAACGAAGCCTGGTCCGCAGCCCCGCGACAGTCATCCCCCCGCAATGGGGGCATGACTCGTCCACAAAAGCCGCCTCTGCGTGTTCAATGCCCAGACACGAGAGGCAGCGATCGTGACCATCACCCGGCGCCAGGTAACGACCGCATCCAGAAACGCACGGGCGGAAGGGCATCTTTAAAAAGACGCGTCTTAAAAAAGACGTTCCGCCCGTAACACTCTTTTAGAGAAGTGTTTTGCTCTTTTAGCGTGCTGAAGCGCACAGGGGAGATGGTCGCTGCAACACAACAGGGGGTAGTGCAGCCTGATGTGTGCAATCCACTCGACGAAGGAGACCACCACCGCTGAATCGCCGTCCGCCAACACCAGAGTCTTGAGGCACTCTCAGAGGTAAGTCTGGAGCAGAACGATAAACACCGCTCGGCTCCGAAGCGAAAAGCTGAATATGCGCTGCACCTGCTGCCTATTTATGCTCACGCTGTGATCAGCGGCAGCTGGATGCAATAATCGCATGCCAATGTGCATTGGCTCGTTTAGTTTACACTCGAAGTGGATAGGTCTCTCTAAGCGATATCCCAATTCGTCGGTCCTCCGACGTGACGTCGAGAGTGACCGACTGATAGGGAACAAATATATTCAACAAATAATCAAACAATATTTGAAATTTACATTTACAGCCATATCAGTGCTCTTACACTGGTTACAGTGACTGAATTTGACTACTTGTACTTTTTTAAAATGTCATGAATACATTTTCCAAATGCTCCTTCATAGTTTTTCTTTGCCACCATTAATTCTCAAATATTTTATTAATCATTTAAATTTTCTAAATTGTCTTATGAACCACTGATGACAAATAAATAACTGATTTGTAAATAATGTAATACTTAATTGAGAAAAGAGAGATAAATTAATAATTAAAAAAGTGTTAAAGTACAATTATTAAACATGTAATAGCTATTCTTATAAATCAAGATCAAAGCATGTACAGCTGTATTTATAAACTGCTCACTACTGCCTATTGATATAGGGACAATGCTTTATAAATTATAAATTGAGTATTTACCAATGTTTAACTAAGGGTGCATAGCGTGTAGTTATTGTAAAGTGTTACCCAGAGCATTTTGCAGAGTATTCAGGAAATCAAGCCTTTCATTCACTGGCCTGCCATTGGTAGTCACTGCATAGTTGCATAAAGTTCAACTTGTGTTGCCTGTGATGACAGAAACTAGTGATTTAAAATAAATGATTTGTTACTGCAAATCGCTGTCAGCGTCTGCAGTTCTATCTCAAACCGGACATTTGTGGCCTATAACATTGCATTACACTTGAGGCAAAGACATTATAAAATCTACCTTTAAAAACTTCTTAACATGACCAACTATGAACAATCAAAAAAAGAGAAAAAAAACTTCTGATTCACTTCACAAAAGAAGCCAAATTAAAGAAGCTTCTGTACAATCAAATATACTGTACTTTCAAATTCCTAAAGACATTTGCAAAAACATGTACGTAGATTAAATAAACTTGAAATTTGTCTGATACATCTTAGGAGGTTGAGGAATTATAATTTTTTACACTAA
>JAPDDL010000084.1:0-32432 GCA_027422435.1 Schizopygopsis pylzovi | reverse complement strand
CTATTTACGTCACTGGAAGAATGTTCGTTCATTACTTTGAGAGAATCAGAACATAAACCAAAGTTCTGAGCAGTGTTGTGCTAGTTACTCCAAGAATGTAATATATGACTCATTACTAGTTACTCCTTTCAAAAGTAATAATGCTACTTTACTTGTTATTTTCTGGCAACGGTAATTACTTACACTACTAGTTACATTACTTTTGCTTCACACCCCAAATAAGTTGTAACTGTGTATCTTCCACATAACATTTTCTAGAATGTTACTAACAACATATTTCTTCCTCATCATTTGACCAAAATCTACATTAGATCGCAGTCCGAAGTTATTACAGACACTCAATAGTGATTGATATTGACATTCAAGTAGAAGTGTTGTATTAATCTCATTAATTGGCATGTGTAGCTTGAAGCTAATTGTAATTTCTCTGTTAACCATATACGGTTATATTTCATTTTATCAAATCACATACGTTTGTAAGAATTAGTTTCATTTTCAAAAAATATTTGTAATTATAGTAATAATAATGCACATGCTGATCAGAGGGATGTGGGTGGGATGTAATACCAGAGTAAAGTACAGTCACAACTTACACAACAGTGTTCAGATCATCTTTTTTCCTGACCAAATCAATATAATGCAATATTTCTATCTGCTGAATGTAAGCTTTTCTATATTTCAAGCTTGCTTGCTGCACTGAGGACATCACATGTGTGCGAGTCGTGAAAATTATGAAAATAAATCTAGGAATTATTTGATTGTTGGATTTTAAATCAGCGTGGTTGAGGCATCAAAAGTAACTGAGTAACTAAGCTGTTTTATGGATAGTAACTGTAATATTATTACTGAAATCTTATTAGTAATTAGTTACACTACTAGTTACTGCAAAAAGTAATATTATTACTAGTGGTGGGCCGTTATCGGCGTTAACGTGCTGCGTTAACGTGAGACTCTTATCGGCGATAAAAAAAATATCGCCGTTAATCTATTCTCAAAGTTGGGTTGGGAGCTGGGTCTATACTACGCAAGCTATGATGACTATGATGACCCTGATATTTTAGCGCGGATGTATACCTAGCCGAATTGCACTGTAGGGGGCGAGAACGAGTCTTCGAACTAGAGGCTCGCAGTCCGTGATGGTCAGATTGTTAACGGCTGGTCTATGTGGTAATACAATCGGGCAGGACATCCAAACACTCACCTATCATTCATCAACCTCAAATATGGCTTTTCATCTGAAAGATGTATGTAGTAGCAACTTTACATGGCCGCTCAATATGATGTTAACCTAGAGAAATGTGCGCTATTGAAGTGTTTGTGTGGAAGCGCGTTTGCTGCAGAACAGGCTCGAAATACTTTCGGGTTTTGGGTTAATGTTTAATGGATAGCTTCGGGTCGGGTCGGGTTTGTAGCTAAACCAAAACTATATGCAGAGGCCTCGCTGCTTTCATAGACGCACGCACACACATATCAGAGATCGCGCACAAACAGCACGGAAACTTTTATTAGTAAAATAGCTTCGACAGGCTACTGACTCGCAAGTCACAACATTATATTTATCTGCAATGAGGCGGCAAAATCGCTGTTTTTGAAGTAACTAAGCCTCATTGCTTGTAGAGAGAGACGCGCAGACGCAGGTTCACATGCACGCGCAACTTTCCTCGGTCTCTCGCTCGGTCTCTCTCTCTCTCTCTCTCTCTCTCTCTCTCTCTCTCTCTCTCTCTCTCTCTCTCAAATAAATGATTAATTCATTCAAATAAATACAATCTTATTTAAGAGCTTATGTCTGATTTAAAGTAGACAGAATGCTAACGAGCCTTAACTGACAAAAAATGACCATAATGTGCACGGTCATCATCTTCTTGTCCAAACAAAATTCATAAACTCGGCAGAATGTATGCGACCGCTGCACCTGATGTTCACAAACTTTCATAACTGGTAAATGTTTGTGAAATGGCAGAGCCTTGATTAATCCGTTTCTTTGCATGCAATCGTGAAATGCAATCTTTTTCCTTTTTTTTTTTTCGTTATGGGTGGTGGGGGTGATTTCGGGTCGGGTTCGGGCTCTAAATTTAACTGTGCCGCTCGGGTCGGGTCAGACGATCTCGGGTACGGGCCAGGTTCGGGCTTCAGTTTTGAGCCCGTGCAGACCTCTAGCTCCGGTGCGTTCACTTGCTCTTAAAATCTCCGTCATTTTTGGTCATACAGATAAAAGTAGCCTAATACATCTTTCGAATCTGTAAAGACTCTACGTTTATTTGTGTGCACTCAGAATAACAACGAAACGTTGCGCTTTTAAGCAAACAGGATGCGCTTTAGGTCTCATGTGAACTTGAACGAGAAACTTCAAAACTCGAATATATCTAAAAATACAGTACATAGAAAAATATATCTATAGAGAGTGAAATGTCAAAAAAAAAAAAAATAGAAGACGTGTGTGTTAGCATGGATGATTTACATGAAATTTAATCTGTGCAACACTGTGCATAATAAGATGGCTTTCAGTTCAATATAATAACAAAAAACGACATTTTGGGTTTTTATTCAACTAATAAGGTGGGCACGCTGTGATCTGTACTATATTTTTACTGTAATTGACAGTTATCGGCAAAAAAAAAAACACAGGAGTGGGAGGGAATGGGAGTCATTCTTCCGGGAGTGGAACGGGATTTTCCTCCAGTTTTTTCGTGGGATTGGGACGGGAAGAGATTAAAGTTTGTGATGCATTTTGGAAACAGGAGATGAGCCCCTGGTCTAATGCGCCACCTGGCTTGAGAAACCCGTTCTCAAAGACTTACTTTTAGTCATTATTTGGGTAGCACACATATTCTGAATGCCTTCGGCAGAATTCAAATGAGCCATTTTAATCTAGATTAATCTAGATTAATTCCAAAATTAATCTAGATTAAAAAAATTAATCTATGCCCACCTCTAATTATTACAGTAGTTACTAGTAATTAGTTACTGCCCAACACTGGTTCTGAGAACGTTCCCTGTTAGCTAGAATTAGAATTACTCTGTTTTCTTTGTATATCTTAAGGTGTGGCCACATTAGCAATATTTCTGCAACATTTTGTTTTCAAAAAGACCAATTAGTGCAGTGCACAATCACTTTATTTCGAATGGCCGCCACGGCAAATTTGTGTATGACCAACTTTAACATGAGCGAAATTTCAGTGGGGATTGTTTTCCCCTCGCGCCAAACACTCGATCACGCGATTCTAAAATATCACCGAGTATCAATGTGACCTTTACAGCACCAATCGAACGAACCGGGGAATCGAGTCATTCCATTTAAACAATTCATTCAATTATTATCACGTGTTAATCAAATATGGTGTTCAAAATCCACTATTTCCCGGCAGCATCAGTGAGATCGGTAATTGTGTGTGTGTGTGTTGTTAGTGAGCGTAGGGCGTGTGTGTGAGGGATCCACACACACTCAACACTATGAGTATATGAGCGAGTGTGTGTGTGTGTGTGTGTGTGCGTGTGTGCGCGCGCGCGGATAACGGCATGGCCCCGGTCTGTGTCTTTGTAGCCGGTAAGGGGAAGGCGTGGTGAGTGAGTGTCTGATCACAGATGAACTGATGAGGGGACGAAGCAGATGTGCGGCGATACATCCGCAAGCGAGCGTGTGAACTGAACGGAAACGCCCTAATAGACAGAGGTAAGATTTATTCGCTCATGTGTTTAATCCAATGATTCGCTTTTGTATTATTTGTCGTTTTTTTTGGTCTGTTTTGCGGCTTTGACAACAGGCTGCACCGGAGCACGTGAAATACAATGGATTAACGGGACGAGGTTCATGGTTATTATTTCTAAATGAAGATGGACTGTGTAAGCTCATATGCAGTTATTCGCATTTATTTGGCAAAATGACTATGGGCTATATGTTTTTTTAGTGCAACAGAAAGGATGTGTTTGACCATTCATAGGATTCATTTATTGATTTCATGGTCACTATGTCCTGTTGAAGCATCTTTGTGAACTGTGAGCTACAAGATGCAGTATATGGGCAGTTCACTACTGTTTACTAGCTTACAGACATTGTGACTAGTTCTTCTCTGGTTACCTGTTTCTGAACATAGACAGTATTGTCACATCACAGACATAGTGGTTTGTGAAATATTTCCTCTTTGATGAGGACACAGGAAATTACATGAGATGATATCATGACAGTGTTTTTTTTCAGATGTCATTTAGTAATTGCATTCATATAAGCAGATTTGTATAGTTTACTACTTGTGCTAGGCTAGAGTGATGTGTTATATAAAAATGCAATCATACTGGGATTTAAACTAGTCATTGTCAAGTCTGTGTGTGTTTATGATTCTGTTTGTCAACATAAGAATATGTTAGATGCAATTTTAGTAATTTATGATATAATTTTTATTTTTCCTACCCAAATTATGAATGTATACCTGTGATGACATTTGTGCAAAATTATATTATGTTGCTGCACGTTTTGTGACACTTTAAAAGTGAAATCTCCAGTAAGTGGCGTTAAAAGCGTGTTGAGTTTTAACAGATGAACGTGAATCGGACAACTTTTATGTTAGTCGTGTATTGCAGAATGCTAAAAGATTAATGCTCTTTACCCATTTAAAATAACCTAAACCCTACTCTAAACTTAAAGGGATAGTTCACCCAAATATGAAAATTCTGTCATTAGTTACTCACCCTCATGTCTTTCCAAACCCGTAAGGCCTTCATTCATCTTCATAACACAAATTAAGATATTTTTGATGAAATCTTAGAGCCTTTTGACCCTCCATAGACAGCAAGGGTACCACCACGGTCAAGGCACAGAAACTTAGCAAGGACATTGGTAAAATAGTCCATGTGACAACAAAACAAGGGTTCTACCGTAATTATAAGAAGCTACGAGAATACTTTTTGTGTGCAAAGTAAACTAAAATAACGACTTTCTTCAACTATTATTCTCCTCCTTTTTACCTTAGCGCCATTTTGGAAAGTATCACGATCACAATGCTTTGTTTACATCCCGATAACTATTTTACCGATGTCCTTACTACGTTTCTGTGTCTTGACCATGGTGGTACCCTTGCTTTCTATTGGTGGGTCAGAAAGCTCTCATATTTCATCAAAAATATATTTTTATTCCGAAGATGAACGAAGGTCTTACATGTTTGGAACGACACGAGGGTAATTAATGACAGAATTTTCATTTTTAGGTGAACTATCCCTTTAAGCAATAATATTAACAAGTTAACAAAAGTAAACGTGAGATAAAAGGCATTTGCTGAAGCGGCCATGCTATTTTAGTTTGCTTCCACAAGTGTTCGAGCTCTTTTATTGTGACTTATGTTTAAATGGATTCGGGTGCTTTGCATCTCAAGTGTTCAGTGCTGTACCAGGTGAGCAAACGAGCAAGTTTACTATGTTAGGAAAACCATACATATGGAAATGGCTGAACTGATGCAAACATCAAAACATCAATGTACAAATTATGCACTATGGTAAAGTGTTTTGAGGTCATATTATGTGCAAGGAACCTCCAAAAATACGTGTCTCTTAATCAATAATTTGCCCTGTAATCATAATTTGTGTGGACATAAATGAAAGTTGTTGGTGTTACTGCCTCTAGTGTTAATTTCAGCTAGGAACAGCAGTGAATTGTATGTATAGGTGCGTTTTAGGACCCGTATAGACACTTTTTCTGTTATTAAACATTGACGTATTTTCTGGGGGCGGAGCTTAGCGGGAGGCAGAAAGAGTCCCCTGACCGCTTCACTAATGCTAGCTGTGAAGTTTGTTAACTTGGTTTTTTAACAATTACTGTAGAACTTCTGATTTTTCCCACATATGTAAGGTTACTCACTGTCTGGGACCGCGACTATTATTTGAAAAGGTGAACTTTAACGATTGGCCGACCCATACACGCTTTAACTCAAAAGATGGAAGATCTGACAGGATTACCTCTGGTTGAGTGACTCACGTCTAACGTGTATAGTAAAGACAAACTCACTGTGTCTATCTAGTCATACAGATGTATATATATAGCCTATATCAATGTCAGCAAACTATTTTTACAGCTACATTAATACTCCAGCCACAATTAATCCCAACAATGTATATACAATTACAGATGATTAAGCATATATATTGTCAGTTTGTTGTTTTAAACACTATTAAACCTTATATCATACATAATATATTCATGAGATGCACAGGAAATCTTCATAAGTGCCCATAACATCAAAAGACAATACTTTATTGAACCTTTTCCGATAAGAAGTGTGCGCTGCAAACGCGCTCATGTTTGGCGATCGTTTCTGTCCAGTCCGCTCATTTTATCTCGTTTAACCTCAGCCGTCGTCGTTTTTTTTGTCTGGCAGCGGCAGCAGGTATGCAATCGAATTTCTAATTTGAGACTGTATTACGTCGCTTCTGGCACCCAACATCACAACAAGATGATATTTTAAGCTCTTTGTGTAGACGAATCTGCACTGGTTTGAATTGGCCGCCTCCAGTTTTCGCTTTGTTTTGCCTCCAGCTAGCGCTCTGAAGTAATTGTGACGTCGGCCCTAAAAGGGTCTATTCTTAAAGATTCCAAGAATCCTTTTAGAGAGCTCCTAATTTAGCTTAAAAATTTCTAACTAGGATTCTTAGCTTAAAAGTGATTCACGACCTATCTGAGAGCAACTCTGAGTGAGGAAAAGACAAAAACTTGTATCTTAGTGAGGAGGCGGGGGTGACCCTGTTGCTAGCTATGTATGACACAGTCTTTTGAAGACTGTGATTGGTTGGTTGTCCAATAAGGAAATAAAAGAGCGCTTTTAAGAGTAGGTTTTATTATAAGCCTTCACTTTGAAATTACAGGCGTAATTTTTCATGTTTTACTGTACTTACTCTCTCTCTCTCTCTCACACACACACACACACACACACACACTTACACTTCAATACCGTGCATTTGCTCCATTCACACAGACGCACAGAACATGCAGGATACATTTTTAAATCGACTTTTGATTTAAGTGTAATAACCTACTTTTGATGAATTCATCCAAACTTTGACAAATTCCATTACATTCCGCGTTAAACTGTAAATTCCGTTTTTATGACTGGATTCCGCAATTCCGTCCGCGTTTTCTGCATTGCGGAAATCATAGAGCCCTAGTCTTATTAACTCACTGTCATGCATTGTGTGCAACACATTTATTCTCCCTCTTAATGTTTCGTCCATTTTCTCCACTGCTATAGAAACTCTTAATCCTCTTAAAAGTCCTTGTTCGTACTCCTAACAATTTTGGTCCTTAAGACCTCTTTTAAGGGTTAAGATGTGTTCTGAATTACGTTTTTCTTTACTAGGATCTTTTCTTTAATTTTAAGAGGAAACGCCCACATTTCTAAGAATTTTCTTAGAATATTGTTACTAGGAGCAACTCTTAGCACTAAGATTTTTCATGAATACGGACCCAGGAGTTTAGGTAGTGGCCCGTGCCAATGTTGTGATTTTTTGGGTGAACTGTTCCTTTTTAGAAGCTAATAGAATAACCTTTGCTGTTATTTCTAGGTCAGTATACAGTTGCTGTGTTGCCTACAGTGCTCAGCGTAAATGAGTACACCCCCTTTGAAAAGTAAAATTTTAAACAATATCTCAATGAACACAAAAACATTTTCCAAAATGTTGACAAGACTAAGTTTTATATAACATCTGTTTAACTTATAACATGAAAGTAAGGTTAATAATATAACTTAGAGAACAAAATGTTCAGTTTTACTCAAATTAGTGTGATGCAAAAATGAGTACACCCCACTGAAAGTCTCTGGAGCAAAGCTAAATTTTAGACTAAAAATTTAAGAAAAGAACGAGAATTCAAACACGGGTGAGTCTAATTAGTCATTACACAGGTGTTCAGCAGACAGTTGACTATAAAAGGGCGTTACTTAAAGAAAACCCCTTCCCATTTCATGCTGTCAGCAATAGCACCACATGGAAGAGAAATGTCACAAGACCTGAGAAAGAAAATAATTTCTTTACACAAGAAAGGTGAAGGCTACAAGAAGATCAGCAAAGCTTTACTTATCAGTCAGAATACTGTAGCAAAAGTGGTACAAACATTTAAAAAAGATGGAACTGCAACCATCTCACAGAGACGTCCAGGTCGTCCACGGAAGTTAACACCTCGTCAGGAGCGTCTTCTGATGAGAAGGGTTGAAGAAAATCGACATGCAAGTTCACTGCAGTTATCTAAAGAAGTAGAAAGCCTAACTGGGGTGACTATTTCCCGTGACACAATACGGCGTACACTGCAGAGGAATGGCATGCATGGGTGCCGCCCAGGAAAGAAGCCTCTCCTAAAGCACAGGCACAAAAAAGCCCGCCTAGAGTTTGCCAGGGCCCATGCTGACAAAGATGAAGACTACTGGGACGCTATACTCTGGAGTGATGAGACCAAGATAAATGTTTTTGGAACTGATGGATTTAAAACTGTATGGCGTCGCAAAGGTGAGGAATACAAAGAAAAATGCATGGTGCCTACAGTGAAACATGGTGGTGGCAGTGTCCTTATGTGGGGCTGCATGAGTGCTGCTGGTGTCGGGGAGCTGCATTTCATTGATGGCATCATGAATTCACAAATGTACTGCTCTATACTGAAAGAGAAGATTCTACCATCACTCCGTGCCCTTGGTCGTCGTGCACTTTTCCAACATGACAATGATCCTAAACACACATCTAAGGCCACTGTTGGATTTCTGAAGAAGAACAGGGTGAAAGTGATTCAGTGGCCAAGTATGTCTCCTGATCTGAACCCAATCGAACACCTATGGGGAATTCTGAAGAGACAAGTTGAGCATCACTCTCCATCCAGCATCCAATCTCTAAAAGAGGTCATTCTTGAAGAATGGAAAAAGATAGATCTGGCAAAATGTCGCCAACTTGTTCATTCCATGCCTAGAAGACTTGGTGCTGTCATTAAAAATCATGGAGGCCATACAAAGTACTAGATTTAGTAGTTTTTGTTGTGGGGTGTACTCATTTTTGCATCACCATAATTTGAGTAAAACTGAAAAATGTGTAATCTAAGTTATATTATTAACCTTACTTTCATGTTATAAGTTAAACAGATGTTATATTGAACTTAGTCTTGTCAACATTTTGGAAAATGTTTTTTTGTGTTCATTGAGATATTGTTTAAAATTGTACTTTTCAAAGGGGGTGTACTCATTTACACTGAGCACTGTATATAGTTTCTTTACCTTTCTCTGTTTAACTACCATTTTTTATTATTAGCTTTAGGATTTGGAGGAAATAATGGGGAGCAGACGGGGTACTCATGTTTCCAGGACAGTAGCTCATTTATATTCAAAGTCTTACCTAAAAGTAAAATAATGCGGCTGGAGGAATATTTGCATCACTGTATTTGCTTGCCATACTGCTGGAGCTGCACAAAGAGGCAATACTTTCTAGAAGCATATTAAATATTCCTGTTACAAATGTTAAAGTATTAAAGAAAATGCTTTAGAAAAAATGTCGGTGCCGAATACCACAACAAACTTGTCCATCAGCAGTAAGGGGCGTGTCTACTCATGATGCGAAGAGAGAGCGCTCATCAGTGCACATGACGAGCGACGACAGAAAGATAGAGATGGCAGATAAAAAACAAAAGAAGAAAACATCTACGGAACAAAAGAATGCTTACACTGTGTCCACACTGGATGCGACAAAGTGACCATTGAAAATCTTTTGAAATTTTTGTCGATATTTCATAAATGGAAGGCTGCAGCAGTTTACTGTCGAGGATTTGTTGCGGCGCGCCATCCAGTGTAGTCAGCATCACTGATTATAATGAGTTCAATAGTATTTTGTCGCACCGTTCGCGTCCGGTGTAGACACGGTGTTACGATAAGGAAAGAAGTAGGACCCATGTAAATATCGGATCAGCTTTCCAGCGCTGGAGAGAACTCAAGGAGCCTGCGATCGGACGCCGAGGTTGCTTTGTTTCTTCTCGAAAGGTGAATATTATAGACCCCTTCAATGTTTGTAAACATCGAACGCCTAGGTTGGGTGCGCGCGCAGCTTGGGGTCAGAAAAATGGCGCGGCTAATAGACCGGCATATTGTGTCAAGGAGAAACAGACAAGCCTTATAGATAGATAATATATTTTTTTATTATTATTTGTACCTTTCCATTTTTGTCTTAGGTGTCTGGCTTTGTTTTGTGTACACAAACAAGGAGGGCACAAAGTCAGGACTACTGGAGTCAAGTGATGCCTCTCCTACAAAAAAGAATTGCACACATTGATTACAACACGATCTACTGTTGTCATAGTGAAAACGCTAATGTAAAGCTAGTCTGCTATCTGCTAAGTCTGTAGCATGCCACAGGTCACAATTTATGCCAGATATCAAACTTCACCTAACTATTAAATCAGTCTACAGTTTACAGAAAACATTTGTTTACTTATCATGGCTTAACTCTACCGTTGTTGGCACAATGTTGGCGCTAGCCTGCGGCTAACTACTAGCAGCTGGCTACGTCTGTAGCATGACACAGGTCCATGACATTTACAACACTATTAACTTGCATAGCTTAACGTACAGAAAACTGTTCATGCAATCCAGGCTTTCTAGTTTAAGCAAACAGAAAGGGATGATAAAGGATGACTTTAACGTGTCCTGATATGAAGGGAGCGCTACCAACACGAGCCTCTTTGATCGTAGTATTGTCCCAGTCTGCCCGTTTAATAGCTTGCAGTCACAGATGTCGTCTATTTTTTTAAAAGGATGAGATCCTGCAGGAATCCTGAAAAACTTGACTCCAGAACTGGTGCGATTTTCACAGTCCACGACGCAACAAGTAGGCATTTTGTCTAGGGCTGTGATGGTGGCCGTGACAACCGCATCACCGGCGGTAGTGCACGTGACGTCACACACCGGGTGTCAAAATAGGGGCGAGACCATTTTGGGGGTAGGGGCGTGTTTGTTTTGGTGATTTCAGATGGCATAAATCTCCCACCTGTAATACCCAAAAACATGCACTGGAAAATGATCCACATGCACAAACCTGAGACATTACATTTACATTGACACATCCGGCAGACGCTTTTATCCAAAGCAACTTACCTTTTTATGTAATTGCGTTTTGGAAAAAAACCGGATAGGGAAATTTTTCCGGGAGTAAACATTTTTGTTTTTTCTGGGGGGGGAAGGTTAAAGGGGAGGCAGGAAAAGGAGTCCCCTGGCTTCCCAACCTGGCTTGGAAAGTTTGTTTACTTTTGGTTTTTTTAACAATTTTAACCTTGGAAAATTCTGAATTTTTAATTTAAGGTTAATCCTGTTAACCCAAAATTAATTTGAAAAAAATTTAACATTGGCCCACCCAATTAACGTTTAACTAAAAGATGGAAACTGGCGGAATTCCCTGGTTGAGTTGAATTACCGTTTCTTTAACTTAAGGTTAAAGCAAAACTCAACTTTTGTTTTCAAAAACCAATTATATAAACCTTTATTTCAATGGCCCAGGCAAATTTTTTACCAACTTTGGCAAATTTAATACCCTCCGCCAAAATTAATCCCAACAAAATATACCAATTACAATGGATTTAAGCAAATAAAAGGGTCAGTTTTTTTTAAACAATTATTAAATTATTATACGGAATAAATTATGGTGCCAAAATCCATAATTTCCCCAAACAACAAAAGACAATTTTTTGTTTTGTTAAGGAAGGGTGTGGTGGGCCAAACCCAACATTGGTTTGACGATGTTTTGTTGTGTTTTTTCCGGGGTTTAACCCAGGCCCCGGTCTTTTTTTTGTCCGGAAGGGGAAGGCGGGTATGAATGTTTCAAATTTGAACTGTAACGGCTTCGGGCACCCAACACAACAACAAAAGAATGAAATTTTAAGCTCTTTGTTTAACCAATTTCGCTTTTGAATTTGTCCGTTTTTTTTTGTTTTGCCTTTCCAGGCTACCGGGCCTGAAATAAATTGGATTCGGGCCCAAAAGGGTTTTATTTCTTAAAGGATTTCCAAGAATTCCTTTTAGGAAAAGCTTCCTAATTTTTTAGGCCAAAAAAATTTTTAACTAGGATTCTTTATTAAATTTATTCACGGCCTTTGAAGCAACTTTGGAAGTGAGGAAAAGACAAAAACTTGTTTATCTTAAGGAAGGAAGGCCCGGGGTTACCCTGTTTTGCTAGCAGTATTGCACATCAAGACTGTGGTTTGGTTATTTCCCTTTAAGGAAAAAAAAGGTTTTAAGAAGGTTTTTTTTAAGTTCATTTGAAATTACAAAGGCGATTTTTATGTTTTACTTGTCTTACTTTTTTTTAAAAACAACAACAAAACTTACATTTCAATCCGTGGTTTTTGTTCCTTTTCAACAATAAGAAATGAGGATCAATTTTTAAATGAATTTTTTATTTTTAAAATTTAATTAACCTTAACTTTTGAAATTAATTATTTCCAAACTTTAAAAAATTCCATTAATTGGCGTTAAAACTGTTAAATTTTCCGTTTTTTATGATGGATTCCGAATTCCGTTAAGCTTTTCCCATTTAAAATAATAAACCCTATCTTAAATTAAAATTTCACCCTTGTTCTGCATTGTTTCAACCCCATTTTTCCCCCTTAAGGTTTCTTCCATTTTCTCCACTTAAGAAATTTTTAATTCTTAAAAGCCTTTTGACCCTCCTAACAAAGGGTCCCCTTAAGGCCCTTTTAAAGGGTTTAAAATGTTTTGAAAAAACGGGTTTTTCCTTTAAAACTAGGAATCTTTTTTTAAATTTAAAAAAATCCCACTTTCTTAAAATTTTCTTTTTTTACCTTAGGAGGAAATTTAGCACAAGTTTTTTCATGAAATAACCGGACCCAGGGTTTAGGTGGTGGCCCTTGCCTTTTATTTTTGGGTGAAAGTTCCTTTTTAAACAAAAATAATTTTTTATTTCCAAGGTCAAGGTTTACAGTTTGGAACGCCACAGGGTTTAAGCGAAATTTTAGGTAACCCCCTTTAAAAGAAAATTTTAAACAATTAACCAAAATAAACAAAAAACATTTTCCAAAAGGGCCAAGCTAAGTTTTTAAACATCTTTTAATTGTAACATGAAAGGAAGGGTTTTAATTAATTTAACTTAAGGGAACAAACACAAGTTTTACTAATTGTTAGGAAAAAATACAATGGAAAGGCTCTGGAGCAAACTAAAAATTTTTAGACTAAAAATTTTTGAAAAGGCAAGGAATTCCAAAAAAGGTGGTTCTTAATTAATAATTTCCCTGTTAACAAAGTTGGACTAAAAAAGGGGTGTTACTTGCCCCTTATTTAATTTCAGCAAGGAACCACAGGAAGAGAAAGGTCCAAAGGACCCGGAAAAGAAAATTTTTCTTTAAAAAGAAAGGGGGGGCTTACAAGAAAGATCCCCAAAGCTTTACTTAATGCTACTGTGAAAAGTTTGGTTAAAACTTTTTTAAAAAAATGGAACTTCAAATTTTCCCAAAGTAAGGGTTAACCACCTGTCGGGAGCGCTTTATTTGAAAAGGGTTGAAAAAACGAATTTGGCCAATTCACGCTTTAACTAAAAAGAGGAAAGAACTGGGGTTACCTTTTGGTGACCAAACGGCTAACTGAAGGAAAGGCAAATCATGGGTCCGTCCAACGAAAAAAGCCTTTCTTCCAAACAACAGGCACAAAAAACCCGCCCAAATTTCCCAACCCAATGTTTAACAAAAGATGAAACTATATTTTATTTGGAAATATTAAACCAAATAAATTTTTTGGAAGATGGCCAAAACTTATGGCCCTCCAAAAGGGAAATACAAAGAAAAATGTGGTGCCAAACAGGAAACATGGTTGGTTTGGCGTGTTTCCTTAGTGGGCTCATTTATCTGCCTGGTGTCGGGGAGCGGCACAGGATGGCAATGAATTTCAAAATGAACTGCTTCTAAACTAAAAAAGATGTAATTTAACTCCTTTGGTCGTCTGCACTTTTAAATTGGCCGCCTCCAATTTCCTTTGGCCCCGTTGGTTTCTGAAGAAGGAACGGGTAAAAGGGATTCAAAGTTCCAAGAATTCCTTTTGAACCCAATTTGAAAAACCTAATGGGGAATTCTTAAGAAAAGTTGACACACCTATCCAGACCAACTCTGAGGTAGGAAAAGGAAAAAATTGATCTTGGAAAATGTTGCCAACTTGTTATTCCAGCCTTTGAAGACTTGGGTTGGTTGTCCAATTAAAAATAAAGGAGGCCTTTAAAAGGTTTATTAAAGATTTAAATTAAGGGTTTTTTTGTTTTACTTATTTTTCTCCCTTTTAAAAACAAAAAAACAAAAAAACCACCAAAAAAACAAAAAAACTTAGCTTTCAAATTTTGGAAAAAGGGCATTGAGGATAATTTTTAAAATTGACTTTTAAAGGGGTTAACCATTTTGTGAATTATAAATTTCTTTCCTTTCTTCCGGTTTAAACTTAAACCTTTTTTATTATTGCTTTGGTTTTTGGAGGGAAATAATGGTAGCAAACTCCTTATGTTTTCCAACACTTTACTCCCTTTAATTTTCGTCCTTTTACCTAAAAGAAAATTTAATCCCTTAAAATTTGTTCGTACTTCCTAACTTTTGGGTCCAAAGACCTCTTTTAAGGGAAGATTTTTAAATTATTTTCCTTTACAAATTTTTTAAATTTTAAAGGAAAAGCCCTTTTAAAAAATTTTCTTGGAATAACAACAAACTTTTAGCATAAGGGGTTTTTCATGAATCGGAAGGAGAGGTATCCCGTGCCAAGGGAGGGTGAATGGCCTTTTAAAAACAAAAAGAAAACCTTTCGGAACAAAGGAAGTTACACTGTGTTCCACATGGTGCGAAAAGTAACCCCTTTGAAAATTTTTAAAAATTTTTGAAAAAAATTTTCCAAAATGGAAAGGCTAAGTTTTATTAAATTTTTCCTTATCCATGAAAGAAGGTTAATAATTATAATTGAGCAAAATTTTTCCAGGTTTTCCTCCTTAGGGTGTTCAAAAAAAGAAGTAACCCCCTGAAATTCGGACAAAGCTTTTTAGGCCTAAAAATTTAAGGAAAGCCGGAATTCAAACCCGGGTTGGCTTTGTTTCCTTTCGAAAGGTTGAATATTAAACGTTTTATTTTTAAAGAAAACCCTTAATTTCATTGCTGTAGAATGAAATGGGGGAAATTCAAAATGGGGGAAAAATTTTTTGGGGGTAAGGGGCGGTTTTTTTGGTGAATTTCGTGGCAAAATTCCCAAACCTTTAAAAAAATGGAACTGGAAAATTGAGCCCATGCCACAAAACCCTGAGGACTTTCTTTAAATTGAAAAATCCGGCAAGACGCTTTTATCCAAAGAATTAAACCTTGGGTGTTTTGGTGCAAATTTGGGTAATCAAAATTTATCATTTCCCCCGGGAAAAACCCTCCTTGGCAAGGCACCAAAAAGCCCCTAAGTTTACCCATTGAAAAGAAAGTTTGGGACCATCCCTTCTTGGGTTTTTTTTTTTTGGTAGGAAAAAAACTTAGGCGTTCCAAAGGTGGGAAATTTCAAAGAAAATCAGGGCCCATTAAACAGGGGGGCATTTTATTGGGTCATAAGGTTTTGGGGAACGACTTGATGGCACTGAATTTTAAATTCCTGTTTTATGAAAAAAATTTACCCCGTCCCTTTTGGGCATTTTAAAAAATGTTAAACCCTTTTAAGGGCCATTGTTTTTCTGGAAAACAGGGTAAAATTAATGGGATTCTTATTAAAATGAACACCTAAATTCTGAAAGGCAAGTTTTTGGTTTTCCTCCAATCCTCTCTAAAAGATCTTTTGAAGTAAAATAACTGGCAAATGTCCCAACCTTGTTAAACCAGGAAACTTGGTGTTAAAAAATCTTTGGAGGGAAAAAGCTGAAGGTTTTTTTGTGGGGGAACTCAAATTTTTCAAACCTTTTGGTAAAACGAAAAGGAACTAATTTTTAAACCACTTTAAAATTAAACGATTGTTTTTGTTAGGTTTGCCCTTTTGGAAAAAGGGTTCATTGGAAGGGAAAATTGTTTTTTTCGGGGGTTATCTTTTCCTGGCCGATTATTTCCCCCGTTTAAACCCATTTTTTTAACCGGATTTGGAAATAATCGGGGTCCATTTTCCAAAACATAGCCTAATTTTTTTTTATAAAATTTTTTTTTTTTTTTTTTTATAATGCAAACAAAACAATATTTCAGGGCATTATTTATTTGAAAATTTAAATAATTAAAGGGAAAACTTTGAAAAATGTTTAAATCCACAAAATTTGGCCATGCAGTCTGTCTACTCAAATCGGGAGAGCCTCTCCGGCCCACCGGCCACGAAAGTAGGGGAGTAAAACGAAGTCCGGAACCAAAAATCAACCGGAAAACTGGAAGGCAAAGTCCTTAAAACCGAAAGCAATTTTCTAAATGGAAGGCTGCGCAGTTTATGTCAGGTTTGTTCCCCCAAAGGTACAATACGATTAATAAATTCAAAATTTTCCACCTTCCTGGGAAAGGTTGCAAAAAAAATAACCCATGAAATTCCGGCGTTTGGTGGAAAATCGGGCCGGAATCGGGAAGCCAGGTTCTTTGGTTTTTCCGAAAGGTGGAATTTATGGAATTTTCAAGTTTGGTAAAATCAAAAGTAGGTTGGGTAAACTTTCGAAATCGCGGCTAATGGACCCTAGTTCAAAAAAAGCAAGCCAAAAAAATATTTTTTTATTAATTTGACCTTTAATTTTGCCAAGGTGCGGTTTTTTTTGACACAAACAAGGAAGGGCCGTGGATACTGGGGTTTCAATTGCCTCTCCTAAAAAAAAATTACAATTGAACAACACCCGAACTGTTTCAAGGAAAGCAATTCCTAGGCGATCTCTAATTCTGGAAGCAATTGCCCACCGGTCACAATTTATCCAGTTCCAAATTCAACCAAAATTAAACAGTCTCAACCGAAAACATTTGTTTAACTTACTGGCCTCAGTTGTTGGCACAAGTTGGCCTCCTCGGTAAACAGCAGCGGACGTTGGCTGAAAGGTTGCAAAACACCTAATTAACCCTTGATGTTCCCGTCGGAAAATGCGGGCAATCCGGCCGGAAAAGAAAGGGATATAAAGGAACTTTAACCCGTATAAGGGAAGGTCCAACCGGAATTTTGTCGAAGTTTGGATTGGTTTAATCCAAAGTAAGGTCGTCATTTTTAAAAATGGATCCGCAGGAATTTTAAAAATTAACCCAAAAACCATTTTAAATAGAACCCTGGCATTTTGTCTCTGTTAATTGGGTGACAACCGTGGCGGTTTCATTTACGCACACACCCAAATACGGAAGGGGGTGGGCTGTTTGGGTGTTTTCAGGGCATTCTCCCCGTTCCCAAAAATGAGGAAAATAAATACAAATGAACAACATTTCCCAGAACTCCGGCAGACGTTTTACCAAAGCAATTTACCGTTTTTCAAATTTGATAAAACATTTCCTCAATAAACCCATATTATACAAGGCTACAGAAACTTTAAAAGGTTTCCTCATCCCTTCTTTTTTTGTTTTTTTTAAGGAAAAAAAATTAGTCTGTATACGGTTTAAATTTCAATCAACAACAATTATTACAAAACTTTTTTGAAAATAATTTATCACAATTACGTATTTTTTCCTGTTTTAATTTAAAAAAAACCTCAATTTGTTTAAAAAATAAATTTTAATCTTATTTTTATTAAAAATAAATTAAAATTAATGGGTTTTAAATTCCTTCATTTCCGTACTTAAATTTAAAATTCAACCGCAAATGTTTTTTGTTTTTCCCATTTTCAGGAAAATTTTAAAACCTTGTTTGTAAAAGGAATTTTAAAGAAAGGTTTTTTTTGTCAAGCTCTTTTTTAAAAATTTGGGAATTAATTTTCAAATTTTTACAAACCAGACAGAATAATTTTAAAATAAATTTAATGGCTCATTGTTTCGGTTGGTTGGCCCCTGAAAAACCATATGGGGGACCCCTGACAGTACATTATCACATCCTTTTCACTATTAGCACATCTTCATGTGAAGCATCTATTTGAGTTCAAGGTGCTTTTAAGTACAAATTTAGTTCTAAGTAGACGACCTAGGGTCTGAGCTTATTTTTAGTTCAGTGTCGTTTCTCCTTTCCATCTTATGAAAGCTGCTCTGAGTTTGACCGCTGCAGGTATCTGCACAGACAGAGGTTTAGAGAGACGGACTCAACACACGGGGAGGAAGGATTTTACAGACTGCTAAGAAATAGCATATTTCATATAGTCATATTTCACTCTAAAATCAAAAGAAAACATTTTATTTTGCACAATGTAAACAGAACATGACTTATATTGAGTCAGTTATGTACGATCAGTCTGTCGATCCAGTTCACAAATTTGATTTGTTAATTTTCAAATTAAAAATGATATTGATTCAAGTTTTGTATGACATGAACTGACTCAAAAGTTTGGGGGTTAATAATACTTTTAATATATTTTTTAAGAAGTCCTTTATCAAACTGTTATATTGTGAAATATTATTGCAATTTTAAAATGAATGTTTTCTATTTAAGTATATTGTAAAATATGCTTTATTTAGCAGATAACAGATAACATTGTAACACTGTTTGCTTGACATGACATTTATGTTTTTATGTTGATTTTAATAAATGATAAAATGTTAGAATAATAGCATCTTTATTACAATAATGACAATGAAGTTTTTGCATTACAGTAATTATAATGTTGGAGGCAAATATTCCTAATTTTATTACAAATAATACAAAACAAAAACCAAATTTTAAAGGTCCTTAAAACAAGCTTAATTTTCTTCATGCAACATTGTATGTATGTATGAATGCATGTATGGGTGTATGTATGCATGCATTCATTCAGTTATTCAGTCATTCATTTTTAAGATAAAATATTTCCCACACGTGATAATCAGTATTTCACAGAGCTTAAAACCCAGTTCATCCAAACCAAAGTAATTGCTCCCAGTTCCCATGTAAATAATAAACTGACCAAGTTCTTGCTCCCGTGGGAGACCTCAGAAAAAAAGGGTGGTGTTTGGAAAAAACATCCGATAATCAGATCAGGTTTTGGTTTGGATTCATTATTGTAGTAGCACTGACCTTCAGAATCCAGAATAAACTCTGTTTCTAGCAGCTCTAGTTTAGACTATGAACTGCAGGTGGATTTACTGACGTTCCTGAGGGGTAAAAACATAGGCTACGTAATCAGGCAGCTGGCAGGCAACCATCTCTAATCACCCATAGTATACGAGCTGCCGGCGGGACAGTGTGTGTGTGTGTTTGTGTGTGTGTGTGTGATCAGTCTAGAGCTGGATCCTATGACGGGATATCGACCTCTATTGTTGACAGAAACTATAGTCAGTGGTGTAACCTGCCGGATCTGTATGAAGACCAGTACAGTGGATTTCACACCAGATGAAGACTTTTACTGGATTTCATTACATGCGTCTTCTGAGTCTGACTGAGTCACAATACAAAAATTGTGTCCCAAATGATGCACTATACACTATGCACTTATCCACTATGTACCCAACCATGTTGTGCATGAATTATATAAGGTTATTTTGTCATTAATAATTGGAGTCTGATAGCCCCTCCCCTTCTCATGGTAATTAAAGCTTCAACTGTTGCATGAAGTGTTCAACATTCCATACTTCATTTTTTGTTTATTTAAGTGCATCATTGAGGTATTTAAAGTGCACTTTATCTTTTTGGAATTTTCAGCGTGAACACACTACTCTATTTATACTAAACTCTAAAAAAAAATGGTGCTATTTCCTAAATGTTTTTTAATGTAAAATGAATCACATTTACAGGTCTGTTACACTCAATAGCTGTGTTCAAAACCTAGTGAGCAGCATTACTGTCTTCTGTCTGCCTACTCTGAAAATCTGTTGCAGAAATAATTTCAAATCTGAATTTGTTAGTAAAGTTTACGAACAATTACAAAGAAAAGGTAAGTAACCCATTCAAGCATGGAATTTTAGTAGAAAACTGAAATATTGCTTGTAAAATGTACTCCAATGCTCTTCAAAACGCACTGAACAAAATGAACTGTAACGTTTTACATAAATATTGTTTGACTTGGACTCATCTCAATTTCTAATAAAATTATCTCCATAATGATAATATCCCTCACCTTACTGCTAATAGAATTAACACAAATCATTTGCATGATTAATGATAATAAGTTATTTTATTTTTACGTTGATATACTTTTTCTTATCAGTTTGGAAATATTTTTAAATAAAATTTTAGTTTTACATTTTCTGTTTTCTCTCTGATTAAATATTTAGTTATTTTGTTGTGTGTTTTAACCATTTTTATTAGTTTGCATATATATATATATAATTCTAAGTAACTTTTTAAGTTTATGATAATAACTCAAAGTAGGAAATTGTAGTTCATGGCTGTGATAGCCATTAGGCTATTATAAAATAAATAAAACATATTTATTTATATATATATTATATATATATTCCCTTCAGAATATACAGTCTAAACTTCCTGTTGCAAAAGGAAATACTGTGCACTAAAACAGGAAAGAAAACTTAATCAAGCCATTCATGGGGTGTATAACAGTCACTCAAATGCATGCACAAATACTGAAGAATAAACAGTAATTGTATTTATAAGAGTCTGCAGTTATCATACATTTTTGTCAATTCTTGAATGATTTATTTAACTGATTGCTTAAGCTGTGAACTGCTGTAACGCCTTAGAATGTGGTATCTAGGTTTTAGACGACCTGATTTCATATAAATATGAATATTAATCAAAACATTTGTAGGTGAAACATCATCATGAAAGCACTATAGATTATATATAAAACATACAAATACGAAGTTTGTACAAATTTGCACTGATTCATCGTAAAACATTTAGAAATTGTCATTAAAACTGTGTTGGTTTTGAAACAGAGCTATTGTAAATGCAACCAGCATATTTGAAACGTATAACATAAAAAATCTAAATAAAATAACAATATAATGCTGTGGAATGCATTAGCACTGAACTTCCAATGTTGATCCACCAATCACAGATGAAGCAGCAGTGCAGCAAGTGCTTTTGGCACATTTCCAGCGGTGCTGCCTTGTTTCCCGAACAATGGCACCATGGCTCATTGGAGTAATGAAATATTAACCGTATGAGTTCAAAGAGTCCTGCTGAAAAGTACATCTGTTGTGCCCTTGATTGAGCCACTTAACCCCTAAACAGCCTCTCAGGAGACGTTTTTACTCAGCGCCTGTGGCCACAACACCAGCAAGAGTCCAGTGTGCCAGAAAGAAACCAGCTCAAAGCAGTGGCTCCGTCTCAATATATCATGAACTGACCTGATGCCTACTGCCTGCACAGACAGATGTCTATGTCTTCGCAGCCTATATGCAGGATGTATTATTTTCTGAAAAGGTCTTGTTTCTTATATACCTTGATTTTTGTTTGCCTGTACCAACATTTTAAGGTTGTTGTGGGCGGTAGGTGTTTGCTTACTGGGCTCGGGTCCCTCTCTCAATGCAAATCTATGGGATTTTTTTATGGCAGCTATGAGCTTCCTCTTTTCAGTGAGCCACACTTTATGAGTTATCATTCATGATGAGTTTGAGATGGTCAGGAGGCATTATAATCTAATGCATGCTGTTTTAAAAGCCATTTTCTTGTCAAAAAGTCGTTTGCTTTGTGGCGTACTTTAAATTTTAAAAGTATATTTAAAAAACTACTTGCAGATAATATAATATGAATGAAATAAAGGCTACTTAAGTGTGCCCATATTATTTCTTCCTCTGATTATCTTTGGACTGTGATAGAAAAAACGTATTAAAAGATTTGCGATAGACCAAGTGGTTCTTGTAAAGATTGTTAACCAATTTGACGAAGAGCATGCTGAAAATGACGTCAGATTATAACTATGCAACATTTTGGCCAATTGTGACGAAACTTGGTACCTGTGATAACAAGCATGAACTGAGGGAACTTGCACAGTTTCGGCACAGCGCCACCTATTGGGCAAGACATCTTTTTTGTAGATATTTTTGCGTTGAACTGTTTGGAACAAAAAGTATAAGATTGATCTCTTTAGTTTCGGAGCAGCATACCTAATGTAACGATGCCCAGGCTATTTTGGGGATCAGGCCTTTTGAGTCTTGTTGTAAAATGCTGTATTTTACTAACACAGTGGCGTATCATTATGATACTAGATACTTGTATTGAATTTAGGCCTGCCCAGGTTAACGCAGCATTAGTATAGGCTTTATTTCACCATATAAATCACCCATACTTCAAAGCCAGGGTTGCCAGGTCCAGGGATTTTACATTATTTATAAAGCACCTCCAATCCAGTTATCACAAAGTGCTTTGCTACTCCTGAAAAGAAACAAAGTCAGCTTTCACAAAAGAAACAAAACACATAACAGATTAAAAAAAATTAAAACCCCCAAAAAAATTTTTTAAAAAATTTTTTTTTTTTTTAAAGGGGGGGGTTTTTTTTTCCCTTAAAAATTTTTTAAAAAATTAAAAAAAAAAAAATTTTAACCAAAAAAAAAAAAAAGGGAAAAAACCCCCCTTTTTTTTCCAATTTTTTAAAATAAAAAAAAGAGAGGTTTTTTTTTTTATATATATATAAAAAAATTTTAATATGAAATTTTTTAAAAATTTTTTAAAACTTTTTTAAAAAGGGGTTAAGGGGTTAATTTTCCCCCCCCCCTTTTTTTTTCCCCCTTTTTTTTTTTTTTTTTTTTTCCCTTTTAAATTTTTAAATTTTTTTTTTACCAAATTTATTTCCCAAAAATTTTAAAAAATTTATTAAAAAATTTTTTAAATTTTTGTTAAAATTATTAAAAAACCCGGATTAAACTGGATTTTGGGGTTTTTTTTAATGGGAAAAATTTAAAAACCCTTTTTTTCCCCCCCCAACAACCAATTTTCCAATTTTGGGGGGGCCCAAATTTTTTTCCGGGAAAATTTTTTAAAATTGGTTTTTTTAAAAAAATTTAACAAATTTTTTTGGGCAAAAAAAAAAAGGGAAAAAATTTTGGGGGGTTTTTTTTTTTTCTTTAAAAAAAAAAAATGGGGAAAGAAAATTTAAAATTTTTTAAGGGAAAAAAAAATTTTTTTTTTAAAAAAAGGAAGGGTTCCTTTTTTTTGGGTTTTTTTGGGGAAAAAAAAAATTTAAAAACTTTTTAAAAAATTTTTTTTTGAATTTAAAAAAAAAAAGGAGGGTTTTCCCCTTTTTTGGGGTTTGGGGGAAAATTTCGGTTCCCCAAAACCTCCCGGGGGCCCCCCCCCCTTTTTCAAAATTTAAATCCCTTTTAAATTTTAAAAATTTAAAAATTTTAAATTTTAAATTTTAAAATTAAAATTTTTTTTTCCCCTTTTTCCCCCCCCCTTTTTTTAAAATTTAAAAAATTAAAACCCTTAAAAAAAGGGGTTCTGAAATTTTAAAAGGGGAATTTTTTGGGGTTTTTAAAAAATTTGTTTTTTTTTTAAATTTGCCCTTTTTCCTTTTTAAAAAAATTTTTTAAATAAATTTTTTCCAAAATTTAAAGGTTTTCCGGGAAAATTTTTCTTAAACCCTTTGGCCCTTTGTTTTAAAAGGAATTTTTAAAAAAAAAAAACCCCTTTTAAAAAAGGGGGTTCCTTTTAAATTTTTAATTTTTAAAAAAATTTTTTTAAATTTTTTTTAAAAAGGAAATTTTTTAAATTTTTTTTCAATTTTTTTTTTTTTTTAAAAAGGAAAGGGAAAATTTTTTCTTTAATTCCAATTTTAAATTTAAAAAATTTAAAAAATTTAAAAAAAAAGCTTAAAATTTTAAAAAACCCCCCCCAAAAAAATTTTTTTGGGAAAAAATTTTTTTAAATTTTTAAAAAAAACAAAAAAAAAAAAAAAAAAAAAAAAAAAACAAAAAAAAAAAAACAAAAAAATTTTTTAAACTTTTCCCCAAAAAAAAAATTTTAAAAAAAAAAAAAAAAAAAAATTTAAAAAAGGAAAAAAAAACCCCCGTTCCTTTTCCCCAAGGCCTTTTTTTGGGGGGAAAATTGGTTTTTAAAAAGGCCCTTTTTTGGGAAAAAAGGTTTGGGGAATTTCCCGGGCCGGGCCCAAAAATTTCCTTAAAAGGGAATTTAAAAAGGAAAAAAAACCCCCCCCAAAAAAAAAAATTTTTTTCCGGGGTTTTAAAACCCCTTTTTTTAAAAAAATTTAAAAAATTTTTTTTTTTTTAAGGGGGGCCCCCCAAATTTTTAAAAAAGCCTTTCCAAAAAAAATTTTTTTTTTTAAAAAATTTTTGGGGGAAAATTGGTTTTTAAAAAAATTAACCAATTTTAAAAATTTCCCCAAAACAAATTTCTTTTTTTTAAAAAAACTTTTTTTAAATTAAAAAAAAAAAAAAACTAAACCCTTTAAAAAAATAAAAAAAGGGAAAACAATTAAAAAATCAATTTAAATTAAATAAAAAAAAAACCTTTAAAACTTTTTTTTTAAAAATTATTTTTTAAAACCAAATTTTTTAATTTTAAAAATTAAAAAAGGGGCCAAGAAAATTTTTTTTAAACCCGGCCCGGTTTTAAAAACCCCCCAAAAAAATGGAAAAGGGGTTTTTTTTTAAAAATTTTTTTTGGGGAAAAAAATTTGGGGTTTCTTTCCCCCCGGGGTTTCCTTTTTCCCCGGGGGCGTTCCCGATCGGTTTGGGTGATTGGGGTCAAAAAGGGGGAAACAATTGGTTTTTTAACCCCTTTTTTAAAGGTTTTTAAAAAGTTTTGGTTTAAAAAAACCCCCCCGGGTTTTTTTGGGATTCCCTTTTTAAAAAATTAAAAAAAGGGGAAAAAAATTTTTAAAAAAAATTTTAAAAAAAAGTTTGGGTTTTTAAATTTTAAAATTTTTTTTAAATTTTTAAAAACCTTTAAATAAAATTTTTTATTTTGGGGTTTTTTGATTTAATTTTTTAAAATTTTTTAAAATAATTTTATTTAATTTTGGTTTTTTTTTTTTTAAAATTAACCTTTAAAAAATTAAAAATTTAAAAATTAAATTTAAAAAAAAAAACCCGGGAAAAAAGGTTCGAAAAAAAATTTTTTTTTTTTTTAAATTAAAATTTAATTTTTTTAAAAAAAAAAAGGGAAAATTTTAAAAAATTTGAAAATTTTTTTTTTTTTAGGGTTTTTTAGGTTATTTTTTTTAACCCCCCTTTTTCCCCCAATTTTAATTTTAATTTCAAAAAAAAAAGGGGGAAAAAAAAAAAAAAACAATTTTTTAAAACCTTTTAAATTATTTTTTTTTCCCAAAAAAAGGGGGAAAAAAAATTGGGGGAAATTTTCCCCCTTTCCCTTTTTTTTAAATTGTTTTTTTTTAAAATTTTTTTAGAAAGGATTTTGTTTTTTTAAACCCCGGGGAAAAAGGAAAAACCCCCAAATTAAATTTAAAAAAAAAACCTTTAAATTTTTTTTGATTTAAATTTTTCCTTTTTTCCAAAAAAAAAACCCCCTTTTTTTTAAAAAAAACCCCAAATTTTTAAAAAAAAAAAAAAAAAATTTTTTTTAAAAAATTTTAAAAAAAGGGTTTTTTGGGCCCCCAAAAACCCAAAAAAAAAAAATTTTTTAAAAAAAATTTTTAAAAATTGAATTTAAAAAAAAAAATTTTTAAAAAAAATTTTTAAAAAATTTATTTTTTTTTTTTCCCCAACCGGGGGTTTTTTCCCCCTTTTTAATTAATTTAAATTTTTTAAAAATTTTTTTGGGTTAATTTTTTTGGGCCTTTTAAATTCAACCTTTTTAATTTTGAAATTTAATTAAAAAGGGGAAACCCCCCGGGGGGTTTTTGGGGCCAAACCCGGGGGGAAGGTTAACCAAAAAAAAAGGGAAATTTTTAGGGGCCCAAAAAAATTTTTTTCCAAGGGGAAAAAAAAAAAAAAAAAAAAACCCCCCAAAAAAAAAAAAATTGGTTTTGGGATTTTAAAAAGGGGGGGAAAAGGGGAAAAAGGGTGGAACAAAAACCCAAATTAAAAAAAAATTTTTTTGCCGGGGTTCCCCTTGGTTTTTTAAACCCCGGGGGGGAAAAAAACCCCATTTGGGCCCCTTTCTTTTTTCCCCCCCGGTTCCGGCACCAGGGGGGGAAAAAAAGGGAAAAAAAGAGGGAAAGGGAAAAAAAAAGGGGAAAAAGGGGGGAAAAAGGGGGGAAAAAAGAGAGAGAGAGAGAGAGAGAGAGAGAGAGAGGGGGGGGGAAAAAAAAAAAAAAAGGGGAATTTCCCCAAAAAAATTTTAAAAATTTTCCCCAAAAATTTTAAAAAACCTTTTTCCAAATTTTGGAAAAATGGAAAACCAATTTGGGTTAAATTTGGGAAAAAATTTTTAAAGGGTTTTTTTGGTTTTTTAAAAATTTTAATTTTTTAAATAACTTTTTTTTTTTAAATTAATTTTAAAATTTTTTTTTTACCTTTAATTTTTAATTTTTTTTTTTTTCCTTTTTTTTAAATTTTTTTTTTTGTTTTTTAATTTTAATTTGTTAATTTTTTTTTTTTTTTTTTTTTTTCCCCTGTTTTTTTAAAATTTCCCCAATGGTTTTAAAAAAAAGGGGAAAATTTTTTGTTTTGGGGGGTTTGGGGGGTTTTTTGGGGGGGCCGGGAAGGGTTTTTAAGGGGAAAAATTTCCAAAAAGGGGAAAAACCCCCTTTTTTGGAAACCTTGAAACCCCCCTTAAACCCCAAAAGGGTTTGGGTTAGGAAAAAAAAAAAAATTTTTTTTTTTTTTTAAAAAAAAAATTTTTTAATTTTTTTTTCCCAAATTTTTTTAAAAAAGGGGGCCCAAAATTTTTTGGGGCCCCCCAAAACCGGGGCCCCATTTCCCCCCCCCCCCCAAAAATTTTCCCCCCCAATTTCCCCCAAAAAAAATAAAAAGGAATTTAAAAAAAAAGGCCAAAAAGAAAGGTTTTTTAAAAAAAAAACCCCCCCCCCCCCCCCCCCCCCCCCAAAAAAAAATTTGTAGGCCCTTTAAATTTTAAATTTTTTAAAAAATTGGGCCCTTTTTTTTTTGTTTTTTAAATTTTTTTTTTTTTTTTATAAATTTTTTTTTTTAATTAAATTTATTTTTTTTTAATTTTAAAAAATTTTTTTTAAATTTTAAATTTTTTTTTGGTTTTTTAATTTTTTAAATTAAAAATTTTAAAAAATTTCCAAAAAATTTTTTTTTTATAAAAAGGTGGGTTTTTATAAAAATTTTTTTTTAAAAAAAAAACCCCCAAAAAAAAAAAAAAAAAATTTTTTTTTTTTTTGGGTTTTTCCTTTTTTTTTTTATATTTTAAAAGGATTTTAAATTTTTTTATTTAAATTTAAAAAAAAACATTTTTTTTAAAATTTTCAAAAAATTTTTATTTTAATTTAAAGGGTTTTTCCCCCAAAAAACCCCCAAAAAATTTTTTTATATTTGGTTTGGGGGTTTTTTTTAAAGGGGTATTAAACCCCCCCCCCCCCCCCCCCCAAAAAAAAAAAAAAAAAAAAAAAAAAAAAAAAATTTTTTTTTAATTTTATTTTTAAAAAATTTAAAAATAATTTAAAAATTTTAAATTATAAATTTTTTTTTTTAAAAAAATTTTTTTTTTTTTAAAAAATTAAATTTTTAAAAATTTTTTTTAATTAAAAAACTTTTAATTTTTAAATTAAAAAATTTTTTTTAAAAGGTTTCAAATTATGTTTAAACCCTTTTTAAAAAAAAAAATTTTAAAAAGGGTTTTAAAAACCAAATTAAAAAAAAAAATTTTTAAAATTTAAAAAAAAAAAAAAAAAAAATTTTAAAAAAAATTTTTTTTCCCAAAATTTAATAAAATTTTTAAAAATTTTTTTTTTTTTTTTTTTAATTAATTTAAATTTTTTAAAAAAATAAAAAAAAATTTTTTTTTTTAAATTTTTAAAAAAAATTTTTTTTTGTTTTAATTTTTTTTTATCAAGGTTTAAAAAAATTTTGTTTTAAATTAAAAAAAATTTAATTTTTTAATTTTTAAATTTAATTTTAAAAAAATTTTTTCCGGGTTTTAATTTTTAAAAAAAAAAAAAATTTTGGGAAAAGGGGCCCGTTTTTGGGAAATTTTAACCAAAAAAAGGGGGGCCCGGCCAAAAATTTTTTTAAAAAAAAAGGGGATTTTAAAAAAAAAATTTTTTTCCCCCCACAAAATTTTAAAAATTTTTTAAAAATTTTAAAAAAATTTGGAAATTTCAATTTTTGGAAAAAATTTGGGTTTGGAATGGAAGGGGGGGAACCCCCTTTTTAACCCGGGGCCCCCTTTTTTTTTTGGGGGGGAAAAAAAACTTTTCCCCCCTTGGGTTTGGAAAGGTTCCCCCTTTAAATTAAAAAAAAAAAAAACCCCCCCCCCCCCTTTGAAAATTTTCCGTTTTTTTAAAAAAAGGGGGTTTTCCGGCCCCAAAAAAAACCCCCTTTTTTTAAATTAAAAATTTTTAAAAAAAAAATTTTTTAAAAAATTTTTTAAAAAAGGGGAAAAAAAAATTTTTTTTTATGTTAATTTTTTAAAAAAAAATTTTTAAAAATTTTTTTGTAAAACCTTTTAAAAAAAAGGTTAAAATTTTTTAAAAAAAAATTTTTAAATATTTTTAAAAAAAAAAAAAACCCTTTTTTTTTTTAAATTTTAAATAAAATTTTTAAAAATTTTTTTAATTTTAAAATTTTTTAAAAAATTATTTTAATTAATTTTTAAAAAAATTGTTAAAAAAAATTTTTTTTTAAATTAAAATTTTTTTTTTTTTTTAATGTATTTTTTTGGGTTTTTTTTCCCTTTTTAATTTTTTTAAAAGGGTTTCCTTTAAAAAAATTTAAAAAATTTTAATTTTAAAAATTTAAAATTATTAAAAAAATTAAAACCCTTTTTTTTTTAAAAAAAGATAAATTTAAAAGTTTTTAAAAAAAATTTTAAAAGGGAAAAAAAAAAATTTCCAACCCTTAAAACCGGGTTATTTTAAAAAAAAATTCCGGGAAAAAATTTTTAAATAATGTTTTTTAAAAACTTTTGGGTTTTAAAAAATTTTTAAATTTTTTGGAATTTGGAAAATTTTTAGGTAACTTTTGGAATTTTTTTTAAATTTTAAAAAAATTTTTTTAAATTTTGGGGGAAAAGGGGTTTTTTTCCCCCCCCAAAAAAAATTTTAAATTTTAAAAAAAAAAAGGGAAACCCAAAAATGGGGAAAATTAAAAAATTTGATTTTTAAAAATTTAAAAAAAAAAATTTAAAGGGGGTTTTTTTTTTTTTTTTAAAAAAAATTTAAAGCTTTTTTTCCCAAATTTAATTTAATTTTTTGGGGGGTTTTTTTTAAAAAAATTTTTTTTAAAAATTTTTGGGTTTTTTTTTGGGGGGGTTTAAAACCAAAAAGGAAAAAACCCTTTTTTTTCCCAAATTTTTAAAACCCTTTTTAAAATTTTTTTTTTTTTTCGGCCCTTAAAGGTTTTTTTTTTAAAAAATTTTTTTTTTATTAAAGATTTAAAATTTAATTTTTTAAAACCCCTTTTAAAAAAAGGGGGGTTTTAAAACCCCCCTTTTTTTTTTAAAAATTTTTTTTTAAATTTAAAAATTTTTAAAAAAATTTTTAAAAAAAGGGGGTTTTTTTTTGGTTTTGGGTTTTTTTTTAAATTCCTCATTTTTTCCTTTGGAAAAAAAAAAAAAAAATTTAAATTAAATTCCTTTTTTAAAAAAAAAAAAAACCCCTTCAAAAAACCCCCCCTACCGGAATTTGCCCCAAGGTTTCCCCAAAGGGTTTTTTTTTTTGAAACCCAAGGAAAAAAATTTTTTAAAAAGGGGGTTTTTGGGGTTTTTTTTCCCCAAATAAAAAAATTGGAATAATTTTTTTCCCGGGGGGAAAAAAGGAAAAAAATTTTTTTTTTTTGGGAATATTTTTTTTTTTTTTAAATTTAAAAAAAATTTTAAATTTCCTTTTTTTATTTTTTGGAAAAGTAGGGAAAAAGGGCCCCCTTCCCAAAATTTAAAAATTTTTTTCCCCTTTTAAACCCCCCCCCCCCCCCCGGGAAGGTTTTTTTTTTAAAATTTTTTTAAAAAATTTTTTTTAATTTAATTTTTTCCCAAATTTAAAATTTTAAAAAATTTTTGAACAAAAAAATTTTAATTTTTAAAATTTTAAAATTTTGGTAATTTTAAAATTTTAAACAGAATGGAGAGCGAATTGCAGTGCCAAGATGAATTTACTATCTGTTGTGTCATGGTAATTCAAGCCATTGTGAATGTGGAAACTTCTCATGCAAACATGGGTGTGCCATAGTCATTTCACACTGTTTGCCAAGCGTTCCTCATGTGGCCATATAGACAGGCAATATACTCGAGGTTTATGTTAATGTGGCCATAATAGTGACCAAAGTCCTGATTTACTGAAGCATTTTGTTTGTGAAATTCTGTTTTGCAGAGACGTTATGGTGGCATGTTTAGTAGTTTAATTTGCTCTGTTCATATCTCGTCATTGAAAGATTTATGCAAACGTTTAATGTGAGGTATTCTGATATCTCACACCATAAAATAATTGTACTGAATGTGTACTTCATTAAATCTTAAAAGTATATTTTTTAAAAAGTATTTGCAGATAGTATATTATTAATTAAATAACATGTCACATAAGTGAGATACTTAACACTTTAAGGTGTCCTTGTTACATGTTACATGTATTTGGTTTTGATTGTTTCTATAATGTCCTCATTTGTAAGTCGCTTTGGATAAAGGCGTCTGCTAAATGACTAAATAAATAAATGTACTTACTATTATAATAATAATAAATTATGCATAATTACATGCAAGTTACACTATGCCAAACTCTAATCCTAACCATACAGTAAGCGCATGGAGACAGTCCCCATGAACCGGAAGTTGCAACTGACCTCAGTATTGTGATGCATTTTCAAGAGAAACAGAATATTGAATAAAGGGAGGAGTTTTATTGTGGTGCACCGCCTCTCCACCTTTTGCTCATACTAAGAGTTAATATGGTTAATATGTTGTTTTTCCTAGCGCGAAACAAGGATATGATAACCCAGGTCTAAATCACATTCGTTAAGGCTTAATTAGGTCTAATATTTAGTTTATTCTCTGTTCTCTGTAATATTAATTAAACAGTGCTCATAAATGGCTGTTGAGCTAGTATTCTCAAGTGAAATTAGTAGAGGCTTTGACCCAGAAAAAGCATTCCTTACGTCATGATTTAACAAGAGGATTCTCCCCAAGCTGTCAAACTGACGTCATCAGAGTGAGAATGACATTCCCGAGCAGAAGCTAATTTTCAGATTTTGATTAAAGATTACGACGGCAGACAATTTTTTTTTCACTGTATTGACTTGCACCATTTAATTGTTCACCACAAGACTAGTAATGTGCACTAAAAAAGTAAGTAGGGTCATTTTATTTCATGACATCTTTAGTAATTTTCAATACCACTGGCAAAACTATCACATACTGCATACTGCCATATAGGTATTTTTATATCTCACATTTTTTTCTGTCCATCCATTTTTTTCAAGTAAACATTATTTTTACTTTGAGTGCTTTAAATCAAGTCTTCTAAAAAGACACATTTGCTTTATATGATGAACAGATTTTCATATAGGCTTTCATTTACATACTTATAAACAGTGATCAATTACCATTACAAAAACCTCAGTCTTAAACATTTGCTGATTCTGTGTATATTTGTGTCTTTAAAATTGGGTAACTTTGTTACAAGGAAGCACAAGAAAGCTTGATTTCACATTTGCTTTCAAACTGAACTGAATTTACAACAAAAAAGACAAGTACACAGTCAGTAATACAGTTATAAAACAAATGACCTCAATTTAGCTGGTTTATATAAGTTAATCCTATTCGAGAGTTCGCATCCAGTTTTCTGCTATTACATGACTGTATTCTCATGTTACAATAAAGCGTGCCCACATTTGCGCGGAATTGATTAAAATTATGCGGAATAACTGCAATCCCATGCCGATATTCAGATTCAGATGTAACTGACAGGAGGCGATGCGTGTCGAACTTGCTGTCGGAGAGGAGAGAGCGAGATACGGCGTGTATCGGTGTATATACAGTAGATACTGTGGACAATGAGTAATGGAACCGTGTCAGATATTTCTTTATCGGTATCAAAATATAGATATTTATGATAACACTACCATGTAGTTTGTTTCTCCAAACTTTGACTTCAGTTACGCTGAGCTCTCTCACTGTCCGATCAGCTCGTCACCTGCTACAGTGGCGGCTTTTCCCGGTTCAGATATCAGGGCTTTTATTGGGCCGTTTACGATATCTTTATTGGCTACTGAAGTGTCGTTAAATGTTTGAATATCAATTCAAATTGTGGGCGTACTCGGTAACGAACACTGATTTAAAATTAACTAAGTAGATGATTTTGCTAAATTTTAACTTAAGTACAAATAAATTACAGTTTTAAAAATATACTCAAAAAAGTACAAGTACCCG